>BKCP01007404.1:0-68237 GCA_008636005.1 Striga asiatica
GAGGAAATTGCAAATTTGGTCCCGTTAGATTGGGACGGTCGCAATTTCAGTCTCAAGAGGCGCAATTTCAGTCCTTAACTAATTTTTGTTGCGTAATTGGTCCCAAATCTAACTGACCGTTAAGTCAACGTTAACTCTCAGGACTAAATTTTCAACTGTGGGACTAAATTTGCAATTTTCTCATATTTAATATATATAAAATAACTTTTCATTTTCATTTTTATTTTTATAATTTTATTCACCTCTAGAGTTATATTTTCATTCTTTATTAACCACTATAATCATGATAAAATTAAATGATGATTTTCTAAATATATTTATTATTTAATTAAAAATATTTGAAATATAGAAATATATTTTCATTCTTTATTAACCAATATAATTTTATGATCTTCAAATTCTTCCCCATTCCCCTTATTTGCAGAAATATGAGAAAAAAGAAAAAAAGAGAGCAACGAGCGATGAGCTTTCTATCTCGCGGTGCGTGAAATGTCCGCTGCGAGCTAAATTTCTATCTCGCGGCCCGCAGAAAAAATCGCTGCCCGCGAAAGAAACTGGGTCTTGGCCATGAATCCCGCGGTGCGTGTAATATCCACTGGCAGCTATATTTTCATCGGAGACACCCTCATCACCTCCGGCCACCACTCCAACCGGCGAGAACTCCTCCAGCAACTTCCATTCCGTCAAATGAAGAAATTAATTCCAAATTCGAGAACAATAATTGTTAGGGTTATGAGATTCGTGGTTGAATCAAGTCATGAATTCGAGAAATTCGAGAAGAATACATGTTAGGGTTTCTGAATTGGAAATTTGAGAAGAACTCGATTATTTGGGGTGAATCAAGCCAATAATTCGCAGCAAATTTTTTAGGTGAATCGCTACATTATTCTCAATGGAGGTAAATCGCCGCATGTGGAATGAATGGAGAAGAAAGCTCATTCGCACTCTTCTTTTATTTTTTTCTCAGATTTCTACGAATAAGGGGGATGGGAGAAGTGATGCCAGAGGTCGTGCATTTAATATTGAGGGAATACATTTTTGAAAGGTTTCTTTTTCTCAGATTTCTTTTTTAAGGAGGAGAAGTGATGCCTGAGGTCATGCATTTAATTTTGAGCTGGATTGCCCAGTCATTTTTCCGATCGGCCACGTCAGCGACCCATTGCCGGAAGTCAACATTGAGACAGGATAGCAAAAATTTAAAAAGGTTTGTATTTTTTGTGCAAAATTAAAAAGGTTGATTTAATATGCAATTTAAGCAAAGGTTATGATTTTTGTGGCAATTAACCCAAAAATCTTATACTCCCTCCTATTCATAATAAGTGTCGTTTTGAAAAGTTGCACACTAATTAAGAATAATTTTTTTGCCAATAATAACCCTCATTAATGAAGATAGAGATGGATGTTTTTAAAAAAAGATGAAGAGAATATGAAAAGACGTAGTATATTTATTAACTAAATAAGAATAATAATGGAAAAATATGTATAAAAGATTCAAAATAATATTTATTTTGGTTAATAGTGAATAAAACCAAAATAATATTTAAAAAGAATAGGAGATAGAATGCAAAATGCATCAAAGTTTGAGACCACTCACTTTATTTTCGCTATTTTAAAGGGTTGTTAGAGCTTTTCTATCTATAATTCCACACTTAATCACTTCACAGTTTCCAAAAGTTGTGACCCCCACCCGGAATTTCATAAAGTCCCCCATTCACACTCGCATTAAACATCCTCATATTTTTCTACGCAAAACAGGCACTGTACACAATCCCTCCNTTAAAACTCTGGATTTCGAAAGTTAGTTGAGATGAAAGAAGTTATTTTTTTTTCTTTTTTGCTTTTCATTTAAAACACTGTAAACTAATAGAATTTTGTAATGGATTTCGAAAGTTAGTTGAGATGAAAGAAGTGAGAGAAAAATTATATTGAAATCTATACCCAAAAAAAGGTTTCATCAATCAGCCCACATAAGAATGTAGTTAAGAGTAGCTAAAGTTATGATGCTTATTATTATTATTATTATTATTATTATTATTAAATAATTAATACTTAACTTGGGGAATAAATTAGGTTTAGATTGAGGGTCTTATTTAAAGAGCTCTTCTGCTTTGTTATGCGGTGGTGAATTTTGAGAATAAACCTGATATTGTGAGTTTTGTGTGTTTTACGAGAGAATATCTCGTTTATTCTTCTCATTCGTACGCTTCTCTACATCAGTTGGTATCAGAAGTCAGCACGATTCACGATGTTGTCGCGAAGACAAGATGCTGCATACGACGGACGTGTCGTTGCCATCTACAACCTGAGCCGCCGGACCGAGTGGTTTGGCCGCGAGCTCGAGACGATGGGTCGTCAGATTGCAGATCTATCCGTGGAGATCGGAGACATACTAACTATCCGTACCATAGTTCGGGACAAGCAAACGTTCCGTGACGCCGGTAACCGGGGCATGCACGGGGGAATTTGCCGAGGAAGTGGAGGCCGTGGTCCAGGCGGGGCGCCCCGCCGGAGATCTCCACAACCACCGTCCGACGACGAAGACGGCGAGGAGACAGTCTCGGAGGTGAATCCCTTCGACGATTTTCCACCCCCGCACGTCGAGGCTGACCCCTCCGCTGCATACGACGGCCGTGACATGCGGCGACGGGGCCCGAGCTTCACGGACGGCGACGATCAACGCGACGACAGAGGCAGACGCGAGGAGGCTGCCTTCACCGGCGGATATCGTGCCCGACACGATTGGGGACTTGATCGCGAATATGGTCAATGGAAGGGCCCGTTTCGCGTTGACATCCCCAAATTTAATAGTGTGCAAGATGACGGGCCATTGTACGACGGTCCGCCGATTTTCGATGAAGAGCCTCCAGGGCCCGAGGTGACTCTTTCTGATTTTGGTTTGTGTAAGCCACTGGAAAAATATTCAATCTTACAAGAGGTTGCTGATTTTATTTCTGTATTCTAAAAATGAGTGTCACGGGCATTCGGGCACAGAGACTGCATTAAAACAGTGGAAACGCAATCATCGTGCATTGGCATATTCTACAGTGGGGATACTTGATTATTCGGCGCCAGAGGTTTTGTTAAAGAAAGGGATGACATGTCGCAAGATAATAAATTAGAGAACATGTTTGAAGTTCCATGAAGAATCAAAGATGTCTTATGAGGCTAAGGATCTGATCCTCCATTTGTTATGTGAGGTTGAACGACATTCAACCTTCGTGTTCGACCAGGGGAAAGGACGGAGTTTCCTACCATTAGTTCGACACCACACCCTGGCCACAGGAGCGCATCGGCTTCGAGGGCGAAGCCTTCCAAACCGGGAGAGAATGGTGTAGAATAATTATGATGCTTATTATTATTATTATTATTATTATTATTATTATTATTATTATTATTATTATTATTATTATTAAATAATTAATACTTAGCTTGGGGAATAAACTAGATTTAGATTGAGGGTCTTATTTAAAGAGCTCTTCTGCTTTATTATGTTGTGGTGAATTTTTAGAATAAACCTGATATTGTGAGTTTTGTGTGTTTTACGAGAGAATATCTCGTTTATCCTTCTCATTCATATGCTTCCCTACATCACATAGCTTTGAAAGATATATTTTGGCATGAGTTCAAACATTAAGGAAGTTCCTGCATGCATAAATAAGGGAAGTTCTTGTTACCTAAATTAGTTTCTATTATGTTTGATCTTATTATATATTTACATGTTATATGATATCGTTGATATGGGAAGAGAACTTCACGCACATAGGACATCACGAAAGATAAGGAAGAGATTGGATAAGTAAGGCAAGTGAATATGTGGAGAGAGAAGAAGAGTCCTTTACATGGTAGGACTTATTGGACATACCAAAGAGAGACCAAGGATCGTGGGAGTCCAACGAGATAATATAAAAACCGATCTTGAAGATTGAAGGGAGGCTGCTGAAGCTAGGGCAATTGTTCATCACCTTCAAGCTTCAAGTTTCTTGCTTACATTTTTATTTTCACTTCGGTTCAGTTCTCAATTGATTTGATCGTTGAGGAACTGAGACCATTTCAGTTGTATTGTTTTCGTTTATTCTGATTTGAACATTTAGATCATTTACACTTAGGGAGTAAGTGTGAAAAATAAGTCCACGGGACGTGGCCGGAGAAGTAATTGATAGGCTAGATCATAGTTGTGGTTAGAATAGAAGGGGGTTCTATTTTGTAAATCCAAACTATGTATTCAATAGTTGTCAATGAAAGAGCTCTGAGGGGAAGTGGGATGCTTCCCTGAAGAGTTTTTAAATCTTTGGTTATTGCTTCCGCAAATTGTAGTTTTTATAATTGTTCGTACAACATTGAGCGCACTCGGGATCATTTTATACATTTCAATTGGCACCAGAGCAGTGTTCCTGTTCTACATACGGGATAAAGATCTTTGGGACTGGGATAGGTCACCATGAGTCATGATGGACTGTCTGTTTCGCGCCCTCCGTTTCTTGATGGTTCGAACTATGGATACTGGAAATCCATGATGGTTATCTTTCTGCGTTCTCTGGGGAAAGGGACCTGGCAAGTGGTGGAATCGGGATGGTCATTACCAGTTATGCTAAAAGTTCCATCTGAGTCTAAGGAAGGCGAGTCCTCGGATGCAAAATCTTCAACCTCGGCTACCCGTGTTCTAGTCGAAAAACCTAGAAGCATTTGGACTGATGATGAAAGGCAAGCTGAAGAAGCACTTTCGAGCATTATATGCAATCATGTCGCCTGTGGACCCCACTCGTCACAAGATGATCATTCAGTGCACAACCGGACAAGATGCGTGGAGAATTCTGGAAAGACAATTTGAAGGTACAAACGCTGTGAAAACTTCGAAGCTTCAAAAGATCTCGACTGAACTCGATGAGATCCGCATGAGAGATGATGAGACTATAGATATGTACTATGCACGCTTCTGTGATCTTGTAAATCAAAGCGCAATGCTTGGTGAACATGTATCGGAGGCAAGACAGGTACAAAAGCTGATGAGAACCCTGCCGGACAGATTTGAAATAAAGATAACAGCCTTGGAAAGTTTTCAGAGGATACAAACCCTAGGCATCGATGATCTTCTCAGTGATCTTCGTACATTTGAGATAAACAATGGGTTTGATTCGATGAAGATAGGCAAAGGAAAAGGATTGGCGCTTAAAGCAAAAGTTCGTACCACGATTGTGGAAGAAGAAGATTCGGATGAGGAATCCTTCGATGCTGATGAGATTATGAAAGCTCTTACCGTACTTACCTAGAACGTGTCAAAACTGAAGAATTTTCAGAAGAAAAGGTTCCAAGGAATCAAGTCTGGTGAAGGTGGTAAGAACTTTATACAGCAATCCGGAGAACGGCGCCCAGGCATGCAGTTGTCAAAGTTCCAGAATGCCAATCAAGGTGTTTAAAAGGACCAGTGCAGGGAGTGTAAAGGGTTTGGGCATTTTCAGAAAGACTGTCCAAATTTCAAAAGGAAGAACAAAACTTACAAGGCTACATGGTCCGACTGCAGTGATGAGGAAGAGGAAGAAGCAGAAAAGACTGAGAATTCTCTCTACTCTAACAATTTTGCAAATTGTCCTCTTAATGAATATAAATGTTTTACCTCCTCTGTACATCTCACTGATGTTGAATCTGATGCAGGTTCTCAAACGAATGAACCAAGTGATTCGGAACCAGAAGAATTCTCTGATCCTGCTGAAGAGAACCTTGTGCTCCACACGTACGCCATCGAGAAGTGTCTCAAAGCTGCGAAAATCATCAAGAAATATCAAGTTCAGACGGAGAAGATGAAGTGATTGGAACAACGATCAGCAGAACGTGAGGAAGAAGTTACTTATCTCAAGAACGAACTTAAAAAAATGAGAGTTCTGACCGTTGATTTGAACGAGAAACTCATTCATTCTGATCTCCTGGCAGAAAAACAAGTCAAGGTTCTCAATAGTTGTCACGCTAAAATTGCTCTACTCGAACATAGCGACAAACTGAGCAAACAGGTAAGTGGTGAGAAGAACTTTAACATTGAATCCTTGCGTAATGAGCTGTTTGCTGTGCAGAAACTCGTGGGAGAAAGAGAAACCGAGATCTGTGTTTTGAAAGAAGAACTTGGGAAAGTGACTGAGGAAAGTACGTCACTACGGAGTTACTGTTCGACCATTGAGGAGAAACTCAGCAAGAGTGATGAAATCATTAAAATGATTAATAAACCCAAATCGTCATTTGCTGAAGTTCAAAGGATGAGTCAACAACTGTCTGTTATGGATCTGGGTAAGAACTTTCGTGATCTGAGATTGAAGGGTAAGATAGGCGAACCAAGTGCATCTCTGAAGAAGTCCGATTTAACCTTTGTAAAAGAAGGTTATAGCATAGATGACAAGAATGGTAAGCCCAATCCTACTAAAAAACTGAGTGCAAATTCGGGTAAGAACTTTGTGCCTGTATGTCATTATTGCGGTATTCGTGGTCATATTCGACCTAAATGCTATAGAATGCAAAATGATATTTATAGTGGTCAAGTTGTTGACTGGAGCCCACTTGGTGTGCCGTTGAAAGCACCAAAAATAAAAGTTGATTTGATAAATCATGAACAGAAAAAAGATATGGGTTCCCAAAGGCAGTAAGAACATTTGCTTGTCCTCTATTCTTGCCTTGAAATCCACTTCTAATTCTGACTGGTACTTTGATAGTGGATGTTCTCGTCACATGACTGGTTGTAAATCAAATTTGGTTAATATCTTGCCTGTATCTTCTAGTACTGTGACTTTTGGAGATGGTTCTAAGAATAGAGTTCTTGGGATTGGTTGTTTAAACGTATCTGGTTTGCCTAAGCTTCAAAATGTTCTTCTTGTAGAAAATTTGAAAGCTAATTTGCTAAGTATTAGTCAATTGTGTGATCAAGGCTTATGTGTTAATTTTACTAAATCTGAATGCCTTGTTTCTGATCAAGAGAACAATCTAGTTCTTACTGGCACTCGATCTAGAGACAATTGCTACCTAGTAGAACTTGAGTTGAAATGCAATAAGACCAGTATTGATACGATTTATACTCTGGCATCAGAAACTTGGTCATATTAATTACCTACACTTACATGAGTTGTCTTCTACAGGTGCAGTTCGTGGCTTGCCAAAGCTAAAGAAAGAACAATCACGAGTCTGCGGATCGTGTCAAATGGGCAAGCAAAAGAGGGCCTCACACAAGAGACTGACAGAGGTCAGTACGAACAGCATTATGGAACTTATGCACATGGATCTGATGGGGCCAATACAGGTAGAGAGCTACAGTGGTAAGAAGTATATTATGGTTTGTGTAGATGACTTTTCCCGAATTTCATGGGTTGATTTTTTAAGAGACAAATCTGATGCTCTTGAGGCATTTAAAAAACTTGTGCTAAAACTGGAAAATGAAAAAAGAACTAGTCTTGCAGCTGTTAGAAGTGACCATGGTAAAGAATTTGAAAACCGTGGATTTGTGTCTTTTTGTGATTCTAGAGAAATATTTCATCAATTTTCGTCTCCTATTACTCCTCAGCAGAATGGGGTGGTTGAACGTAAGAATAAAACCTTGCAGGAGATGGCCAGGGTTATGTTGGTATCTCAAGGGATGTCTTTAAAATGGTGGGCTGAAGCAATTAATACGGCATGTTATATAACTAACCGTGTATATTGCAGGAGAGGTACTGGAACCACCTTCTACGAACTCTGGAAAGGTAAGGCTCCTAGTGTGAAGTATTTTCATGTTTTTGGGTGTCGTTGTTACATCTACAACGACAGGGAGCATTTGGGTACGTTTGAATCCAAAAGTGACATCGGTCAATTTCTTGGGTACTCCTCAAATAGTCGTGCCTATCGTGTGTATAATTTACGTACTGAGGTAGTATTGGAGTCAATCAATGTTGTTTTTGATGATTTTTCTAATGCCGTTCTTATTCCTGATGTGTCAAGGGTTGACGTTAGTAGTGGAAAGAAAGGTGAAGATGATGAACCTGATAATGTTTTGAATGAAATTAAAACTGAAAATAAGGATGATGTTCTTACTCGCTCTCCTAATGAATATAATGTTCCAGCATCTTCAGGAAGTCCTACTGAGTTTAGGCGTGACTCACCTGCCAAAATTCAGAAGGACCATCCTAAGGATCAAATCATAGGTGGGATAGCTGAACGTAATACTTGTGGTGTTAAACCTGATTTTAGAAAAATGGCTGGTTTGTGCCACTTTGCTTGTTATGTGTCGCGGTTAGAACCAAAAAATGCTAAAGAAGCTTTGTGTGATGATTTCTGGGTGCTAGCTATGCAAGAGGAATTAGAACAGTTTGTTAGGAATGATGTTTGGGAATTGGTTCCTAGATCCTCAGATTCTAATGTGATTGGGTCAAAATGGATTTTCAAAAATAAAACTGATGAATCTGGGGAAATTACTAGGAACAAAGCCCGCTTAGTGGCACAGGGGTACACCCAAGAGGAGGGTGTTGACTTTGACGAGAAATTTGCCCCTAATGCACGTCTAGAGTCAGTTAGGATGTTCTTGTCTATTGCGTGCTTGTTGGATTTTATCCTATATCAAATGGATGTGAAGTCTGCGTTCTTAAATGGTTTCTTGAAAGAGGTTGCTTATGTGAAGCAACCTGAAGGTTTTGTTGACCCTCATCATCCAGATCATGTGTTTAGACTGAAAAAGGCGCTGTACGGGCTCAAACAAGCTCCTAGAGCTTGGTACGAACGTCTAACTCAGTTTCTGGTTAAAAAGGGTTACTCTCGAGGGGGGAGTTGATCAGACTCTCTTTGTTCGTAAGTCTAACAAAGATATCATTATTGTTCAGATTTACGTGGATGATATTATCTTTGGGTCCACCTCGAAAAATTGGGTGAATGAATTTGTGAATAATATGTCTAGCGAGTTTGAAATGAGCATGGTTGGTGAAATGTCTTATTTCTTGGGGCTGCAAGTGAGGCAATCCAAGGATGGGATTTTTCTCCATCAATCTAAGTATGCTAAAAATCTGGTGAATAAATTTGGATTGGAAATTTCTAAGTGTCCAGCAACACCTATGAGAAGTCATCAAAAGCTTTCTAAAGATGTGGCTGGAACACCGGTTGATTCCACGCTCTATAGGAGTATGATTGGTAGCTTGTTGTACTTGACCGCTAGTAGACCAGATTTATGTTTCAGTGTTGGTATGTGTGCTCGTCATCAGTCTAACCCTAAGGAATCACATTTGAAAGCCGTGAAACATATAATTAAGTATGTTCATGGTACTTCAGATTTAGGAATTATGTATGCTCACGATACTACAACTAGTCTTGCAGGGTACTGTGATGCCTACTGGGCTGGGAACATTGATGATCGGCGAAGCACTTCTGGTGGTTGTTTCTACATTGGGAACAACTTAATTTCATGGCTAAGCAAAAAGCAGAATTGTGTTGCATTGTCTACCGCGGAGGCCGAATACATCTCGGCTGGAAATTGCTGCTCCCAGCTTGTGTGGATGAAACAAATGATGGTGGAATTTGGCCTTCAGGTAAAAACCATAAACCTTTTTTGTGATAATACCAGTGCTATCAATATCTCTAAGAATCCTGTTCAGCATTCCAGAACCAAACACATAGATATACGGTACCATTTTATTAGAAATTTGGTAGAAAATGAAGTGAATATTCTTGATTATGTGCCAACACAAAACCAGTTGGCTGATATATTCACCAAAGCTCTGGATTCCCAGCGGTTCATTTCTCTAAGGAAATCCTTAGGGATGTGCACTCCTTGAATGCTTGCATGAACTTGCATTATATTATATTGTATTGTATACTATATATATTATTACATATCGCATTGCCTGTAAGCACGTAGGTTTAATTTGCATTAGACATACTTTGCATTGTTGCATTGTCTCCCACCACTAAGTCATAAATGAAGTTCCGATTCTCTTGTAAGTGGGTGAAATGTTGATTGTCCTTGATTGATTGCGTGTTATTTCGTGCCTTGGAACAAATTTATTTCTGTCAACAAGAGCTGCCTTCACACAATGATCTAGAGCGATAGCTAGCACATGGTTCGTTTCCTTTTGGATCGACTGTGAAAAGAGCGTCATGGACAGAAAACGTGTGAAGGGCGGTAGCTATTGACAACCACTACACTTGATTGTGTGGTGTTTTTACTTGGAGTTATAAGGTGGTCATTATCATAAAAAACGTAGTGTATAATGTTTGTTAAAAAAAAAAAAAAAGGGTTCTTCATCGAGCATTGAGGCAAAGTAGTGGGGTTGACTTTCGCTATTGCTGCGATTGTTACTAAGTGAAACACCTTGATGTGAATGTGTTGTTTAAAATCATTGGGTAAAGTAGTGGGGTTGACTTTCACTATTGCAGTGATTGTTACTAAGTGAAACACCTAGTGAATAATAAAGCTCATGTTCTTTCGGTGCTAGAATTCTGGAGAAATAAGTCTTGCACTACATATATATATATATATATATATATATATATATATATAATCCGCCTCTGTTTTGTTCCTTGGTGTGTTTGTGACACAATATCATTTTCGATTAATTAAGCATGAATCTCATTATAGGTGACTAGGAATGAATTTTGTTGATCTTGGTGTCTTGCATGCTTTTGTTTACTCTTTTTTATCCTTAGGCATAAATCATGTGGTTTCCTTGGAGAATTTGAATTATTTGGGTCTCATATATTTTGTGTGGTTCATATGATGGTATAAAATCGGATTTTCCCTACTTAATTTTCGAAATAAATTTGGGAAGTTATTTTTGTGGGCAGTTATGAGGTGTTTGAATTTGGTTTTGGAAGGGATTTAGATACCTAAACCGCCCAATCTCTTTCTCTCTTCAATTACCTTGAAATGTGGAACGTGCCTTTTGCAGTTATCTATGTTAGTTCTTTTTAGATCCACACGCAACTCCTCTCTCTCTCTCTCATTTTGTTCTCTCTAATTTGTCTCAAACCCTAGTTTTTCAAAATTCCCCACCTTCATTTGTTATCCATGGCTGGTAGCAAGGATAAGTCGAAGAAACGCCATAAGAAGCACAAGGACAAGGGATTGAAGCGGCGTCGGTACTCAGTCGCTCCAAGTTCGCCACGTATGTCGCCTCCTCCGGAACCTTCTCAGCCGCAGGATACATCACCTGTTACCCCGACTCCATCTCCGGCAAAGGCGGACACCGAGAACAAAGCTCCTCAACCCTCTCCGATGTCTACTAATGTTCCTGTTCTTTCGCCCCAGTTGCTTCAAGACATCGCTGCCGGCACAACTCAGGGGGAGTCATCGGCACTTCCCACTTCTGGGACAAAGTCGACCACCAAGGAGGGAGACAAATCCGACATTGCTGGTACGGCCATTGAAGTTCGCTCCGACCAAGAGACCCCTCCTCGCCGACAGTCTGTTCGTTGATCCGCTAGGCGTGCGGGTAAAGAACCCATGGAAACCGCTCCTGTTGAACAAGAACCTGAAGATGACGACTATGACTTGTCCAACGCCTACTCGAACAGGTTCTATACTCATGCTGCTTTTGGTCGTTTTGAAGATTTTTCTACTTATGGCTTTTGGGCTGAACACCCTCTTGGTGATGCGAAGTATGAGGATTTGGGCATTGTTAAGCTTATTGATGTTGTGGGTTTGACCAAAACCGTGTCTAATCTTAACCCTTTCTGTGGTCAAGGTGTGAGAGAATTTTATGCCAATTTGACCTCTGCTGTTTTTACTCCTGGTAGCCCTCGTTTTCACAAACTCTTTCTTCGGAATAGAGTCATTGATTTTTCTCCTGAACTTTTGAACCTGCACCTGGGCTTACCTGCTGATGTTCCATCCTTGTCTGAAGTTGATCTTGATATTGTTACCCAAACCCTCTCTCTGATAAAAATCTTGATACTTGGCCTGGTTCTAATTTGCCTGTGAACTGTTTGTGCCTTACCGCTAACATTCTCCACAAGATTGGTGCTGGGAATTGGACACCTACCTCCAACAAGAACTTGCTCACTGAACTTCAGAGCAAAGTCATCTATTGGATCATGGATGGACAGGTGTTCAATTTTGGTGAGGTTGTCTTTGATATTATCCACTCTTTCATCATTAATTCCGAGTCCCGTCGTACTCTTCCCTTTCCTTGTTTGATTTGGTCCTTCCTTGCTGCTCGTAACTTTTCTGTGAATCCCCGCTTCAATGATGCCTTTGAGAACCCCGGGAAAGCCTTTGTTGTGAGTGCCCGCACATTGAATGTGAAGGCCACTCTCAAGGCCAAGTTTGATCTTGCTCCTTCTCTGGTTCCCACCAAGTGGGATGAATTTTTGGTGCAGCAGCTGGCTGAGTGGGATGCAGTGGCCAAGAAGGTTGCTACCCAGCAGGCATATCTTCGCCAAGTGCTTCAGGCTGTCAAGGGGCTACAGCGCAAGAACTCGGGGACAGGCCCTTCGGCATCTCGTAGTTCGAAAAAGGGGGAGAAGTCCATGAAGGCTAAGGGTGATGAAGATGAAGATGAGACTGAAGCTGAAGAGGATACCTCTGACTCAGGGGGAGAGTCTACCTCTGATTGAAGCTTGCTTTAGTTGTTTAGGTTGTGTTTGGAGGGATGTAGTGAGGTCTTTATGTATTATAGAACCTCGTATTTTATCACTTCTGTTTTTGTGTTGTGCTACATTGCCTGTTGCTTCTATCTCTTGTGTGATGAATCTTGGTTTTAGGTGGTTTGTGGATGCAGTTCATTATTTATTGCAGGAACTAATCAGTAGAACTATTTATCTCTTGCAGAATTTGTGTTGTTCTTGCTGTTTATCTCTTGCAGGAAATTTTCGAACCAGAATGCCAAAGGGGGAGATTGAAAGATATATTTTGACATGAGTTCAAAAATTAAGGAAGTTCCTGCATGCATAAATAAGGGAAGTTCTTGTTACCTAAATTAGTTTCTATTATGTTTGATCTTATTATATATTTACATGTTATAGGATATCGTTGATATGGGAAGAGAACTTCACGCACATAGGACATCACGAAAGATAAGGAAGAGATTGGATAAGTAAGGCAAGTGAATATGTGGAGAGAGAAGAAGAGTCCTTTACATGGTAGGACTTATTGGACATACCAAAGAGAGACCAAGGATCGTGGGAGTCCAACGAGATAATATAAAAACCGATCTTGAAGATTGAAGGGAGGCTGCTGAAGCTAGGGCAATTGTTCATCACCTTCAAGCTTCAAGTTTCTTGCTTACATTTTTATTTCACTTCGGTTCAGTTCTCAATTGATTTGATCGTTGAGGAACTGAGACCATTTCAGTTGTATTGTTTTCGTTTATTCTGATTTGAACATTTAGATCATTTACACTTAGGGAGTAAGTGTGAAAAATAAGTCCACGGGACGTGGCCGGAGAAGTAATTGATAGGCTAGATCATAGTTGTGGTTAGAATAGAAGGGAGTTCTATTTTGTAAATCCAAACTATGTATTCAATAGTTGTCAATGAAAGAGCTCTGAGGGGAAGTGGGATGCTTCCCTGAAGAGTTTTTAAATCTTTGGTTATTGCTTCCGCAAATTGTAGTTTTTATAATTGTTTGTACAACATTAAGCGCACTCGGGATCATTTTATACGTTTCAAGCTTCAAATCAAAGCTTAGCAAATTAATACTAATCTATCACACTATTAAAATACTCAACTAGACGCAAGAAGTTCATCCTTACATTATAAAAAATTGATATCATATAAAAGTTCACTTTTTTTTTTGCCTAAAAGTAAATTAAGAAACAACGTTACTAATATTGTAATTTTACGATACAAATATTTAATGAATACAATAGGTCGATTATTCTAACTACCATTCTGCTCTTGATTGTATGACACAATTTCTTAGGTCCATTAATAGAGGTGGCCTTGGAATAATTTGTGTCGTAAATAAATAATTTGGCTGCAGAATGCACGAGGAGAGGCAACCTCATAATCGTTTTCTCTACCATTTGATTACCCGATAAGAGTTAACAATCATCACACCAATTTTTCCAACAAGATCGGATAAAACACATTAATTCTTCCGTTCTACATTTGGACAAATATTTGGGCGGTATTTCCTGCTTACCATTACTAAATTATTTTTATATAAATTAATGACAGAAACTGGGGGAAAATTGGTGCTGGCCCACTACCATGAAGGACACCATGAAAGAAGGGAAAAGCCCATATGAAGCCCAAATGGGGTTCCATCCCAAAACCAATTGGTGGAAGGAGGAGTAGCCCATTAGTCTTATAAGGTGGGTCTATTTTCCATATATGAACGATGTGAGACAACTCACAAGTGATATTCTAACACGCCCCCTCACTTGTGAGTCCTTCGAAAGCCCAAGCCCAACTGGGCTGGGTGCCCCAAGCCCTACTACAAACAGGCTCCCATAAACGGGTGCGTGGGGGATAAACAATGGGTACGTCATCACACGGTCCAAGATAGAACCGGCTCTGATACCATGTGAGAATCTGGGGGAAAATGGGTGCTGGCCCACTACCATGAAGGACACCATGAAAGAAGGGAAAAAACTCATATGAAGCCCAAATGGGGTTCCATCCCAAAACCAATTGGTGGAAGGAGGAGTAGCCCATTAGTCTTATAAGGTGGGTCTATTTTCCATGTATGAACGATGTGGGACAACTCACAAGTGATATTCTAACACACCCCCTCACTTGTGAGTCCTTCGAAAGCCCAAGCCCAACTGGGCTGGGTGCCCCAAGCCCTACTACAAACAGGCTCCCATAAACGGGTACGTGGGGGATAAACAATGGGTACGTCATCACGCGGTCCAAGATAGAACCGGCTCTGATACCATGACAGAAACTGGGGGAAATGGGTGCTGGCCCACTACCATGAAGGACACCATGAAAGAAGGGAAAAAACCCATATGAAGCCCAAATGAGGTTCCATCCCAAAACCAATTGGTGGAAGGAGGAGTAGCCCATTAGTCTTATAAGGTGGGTCTATTTTCCATGTATGAACGATGTGGGACAACTCACAAGTGATATTCTAACAATTAAGACTAAGATTAAGATAAGAGTTTATTTGCATAAAGCTGACCGACAAAAAAAACCCAGTTATGAATTATGATTAAACGGAAAATAAAGTCGGCATTTTTTTTAGGTAGAGTCAAGCCTCTATAACGTGCACAAAGTAGTTTTTTCTTTTTTCTTTTTTTTTTTTGGTTTTNTCCCTTTTGTCAAAGGCCTTTATTTATATTAGTCAGTAGAGTAGACAGTAGATACCCACCTTCTCCCCACCTAAAATCCCCCCTTTCCCTTTTCCCCCAAATCCCCAATTTCCAGAACCTCCCTCCCACCATATTCCGCCGCCGGCCACCATGTCGTCGGAGAAAGTCTGCAGCCACCACAAAAACAAGCGTCGGAAGATCCTCCAGCGGTGCTGCGGCGGCCTAATCGTCCTCCTCTTCCTGCTCCTCCTTGTCATCCTCATCGTGTGGGCCGTCCTCCAACCCCGAAAACCCCGATTCGTCCTCCAGGACGCCACCATCTTCGTCCTCAACGTCTCCGCCCCTAACGTCATCTCCACCACACTCCAGGTCACCGTCACCTCTCACAACCCTAACTCCCGCATCGGGATCTACTACGACCGCCTCGCCGTCCGCGCGAACTACCACAACCAGCAGATCACTTACGCCACCGCCATCCCCGCCGTGTACCAGGGCCACAAGGATCTCAACGTCTGGTCCCCCTTCATCTACGCCAACAACGTCCCCATCGCACCCTACAACGGCATCGCCCTCGCCCAGGACCAGTCCGCCGGCGCCGTCCGCCTCACCATCAAAATCGACGGCCGCGTCAAGTGGAGGGTCGGCACCTTCGTCTCCGGCAGATACCACATCCACGTCACCTGCCCCGCCTATATACCCCTCGGAAACTCCAAAAGCACGGGGATCGTCGTCGGCAACGCGATCAAGTACCAGCTCGCACAGAGTTGCAGCGTCAGTGTGTGAAGAAGAAGAAGAAGAATGGTTAAAGGTAAAACTTGAATGGCGTACAAAGTTACAGAGCTGAAAATAAATAAAAAAATGGATTACAGAGGTTATTTACATAGAGATGTGATTTAATATTATATTTTCGATGGGCTTTTTTGCTTATTTTCAACTTGATGTATCAAATCAATCCAGTTACTTTTTGTTCTGGCTTTTACTGGAGCAGAGTACTGTAGGCTGGAGAAATTGTACATTCCAATTTGATCGCTGCAATTATAAGTGTTGTTAAAAGGTTTTATTTGATGATAGTTTGAGTACGAATCTATGATTGAGCAGTTAATATTGTTAATTCGATTAGGAAAAAAAAGCCTAAATGGGTTTTCTTGTGGCCCTTTGGCAGTTGCTAGAATTTTATTTATTTTCCAATCGTCGTATTTTCCTTATATTTAATTGGTCTATGGAATGTGTGAGCTGTTTATGTCTATTATTTGCCACTTGCATTTGGAAGTCCATGTGATTGTTGTTAATTGCGCCTGCAACTTGGAAGAACGCAGTTTTACATTTTTATAATAATTTCAAGAATTAAATTTTTCACCTACCGAAAAATGTAAAAAATACAATTCGAGTTTACCAAATTATTTATTTCCTTACCTTAGCTAACATCCGTTCCGTTTTGATCAACAGTTATTAAGCTTATTGATTGAGGTGGACTTTCTTACAACCAATTAATGTATTGAATTTATTGCAAAATAAAGGTTGTATAGTAATTAAAAGATCGAATCGAGTGATCAAATGAGTACGTGGAAATTAAATGAGCACTTTTTGCGGAGACAATGACATTCTTGGCTATCAAGATTAGAAATGTGAGGATAAATTTTGGGCCGTTGTGAAAGACGTAATTGAATAATATACAGGCCACTTTATATTACAAATTTTTATTATATTACAAATTCTTGGCTACACTTTTCATTTCATTATATTAATATATTATAAACTAGTGCAATACCCGTGTATTACACGGTTGTTGAATTATAAAGTTTTTGTAAAAAATATTATTTTTTTTATTTTTTAAAAATTAAAATAATTTAATTTTATATAAAACACTACTTTGGGTTTTAATTAAATTGTCAAATTATATTTTTTTAATCATAATAAGTAAACACATGTACATTAAATAAAAATGTCAACCCATGTTGAATCTGTTTACTTATATCATATAATAATATCGATATTATTTACTATTACATAAGCAAAAAAATATATATCTTAAGTAAATAGAAATATTATGGTGATATGTATATGCATAAGTGTAGAATATGTTTATTTAATATTAAGCAAAATATTAATTGATAAATAATTTCATTTTCTAATTAATTTTAATAGATAATTTTATTATTATTATAAAGATAAATATAATTTATTTATTTTATATATACAATATGGATGTCAAATCGAAGCTCATCAAAAGATGATTAATTTGATATATTATATATGTAAAACCGATAAGAAATACAAAAGTTATCAACTTTTAAAATATATTTGCAATTCAATGGTTATAATAGGAAATGATATTAAAATACAATTAATACAAATATTAATTTATATCCAAGCCTAACTCTAAAGCATGATTTTTCGCCAAATAGGACTCCAAAACATGAGAATTTGCCACGTAGACTCAGGGCATTCTGAAATTATATATAAGTGGGGATTTTTATGTTACGTACAGGGATCATATAAAGTAGGAAAAAAAATAAAAACAATTTNTAGGAAAAAAAAAAAAAACAATTTAGTATATACCTGGTACAACTGTTTCGAAACATAAAATTAGTATGAATAATATGACATACTTCCATATGTTGGGGATTTTATATTTCTTCTTTTTGCAAAAAATAAAAATACTTCAGAGGTCCAATTTTAGAATCTTGCTTGTGTCTACATATTTTGTTAAAAGTTATTAAAAGTAAATCTGTAATTAAGTTGCTTAGTGTTAGGTGTTGAGTGATAACATAACTCCGTTAGTTGCTTAATACTAAAAACTTTTTATATTGTAAAAAAAATACAGTTGACCTTTTTTTATTATTATTATTTTTTTTTAATATCACGGACGTAAGTGTAACCAGTCATTGCATCTCAAGTTCTCAACCATAGTAATCACTAATCACTGGGGGCGTAGTCAGAATTTTTTCATCCTCGACTGCAAAACATGTAAACTGAATGTTCGATAACTGGGCCTGTAAACGACTCAAGTCGAGTCGAGCTCTGCTCATTATACAAATGAGCCTAAAATTGAGCTCAAGCTCGACTCGTTTATCACTAATAACGAGTCGATCTCGAACTTTAACGAGTCAAATTATAGAAAATTATATAAAAACTCTTTTGAAGCCTTAGTGAGTCTTATCAAGCTGAGCTCGTGTTAACCAAATGAGATTTAAATGAGCTTGAGCTCGACTCGTCTATCAAAAGAGCAGAGCTGAACTCGAGCCTTAACGCGTCGAGCCAGACTAGTTTAATTTAACAGCGCTACCGGTAACATAGTTCTATTCGACTTGTGAAAGGTCGAACTCGACTCACTTGTATATTTAAACCAGCTAAAGTCAAACAACTAATCGATTTTTTCTATTAAATAAGTCGAGTTGAAAGTGTTCGTGATCGACTCGATTAGAATTTTGGATTTTGTTCTAGAAATTGTTCACGTTTAGCTTAAAAAAGGAATCAAATTAAAAGTTTATTAAACGAGTCAAACGGATTTAAACGATCCAAACTCAGGCTCACATTTCTGTTTGTTTAAACGAGTTGGGTCATGATAACTCATTTATTAAATGTACACGAGTTTAAAAATGAAGTACTTAACTCGAATTCATTATTATTTTTTAAATGCAAAGATAGTTTTTCTCATATACTTGAATTTTAATTAGAAGAAATAATATATTTATTAAAAATACCGCAATAAAACGGTATACTAGTTGCTCTATTCTTGTTGTATGACATGTCATTTAAGGTTCATATATCATTTCATTGAATATGCTGTTGTCGTACGGATTTGTAATAACATGGAGGGGTTCAGAGTTATTTTTGTATCTTTATTTGTATTGGATTTTTGTGTATTTTTTGTATAATCAATCAAGAAGAATTGAAGTGAAATTCAAGAATATCCCTCTTTCTGTTTTGTTTTACGAAGAAGGAGAGGAAATTAGGAAGAGAAGAGAGAGAAAAAGTAAGGCCCCTCAGACTTATCTGTCTGATGTCCATCATCGGGGATATATATATATATATATATTTGTCTAATGGACCCTTATATGTTGGGCCTTTACAATATTTTACAAAGACAAATGTAATAAATCAAATGTGACCGTGCAGGGCCCAACAATAATAAATAAATAATGGAATAAATAATGACTTCAATCAATTTGTCTTGTCTGCAATATTGTGTCTGTCGGGGCGGCCCCTTTATGATATCTGGGTTAGGCTGATGACGCTTGATATAGCATCTTTGTAGCTCGGTTGGGTGGTCCTTAGCAGTGACAAAGGCGGTCCTGAAAACCGAGTTGAGAATGAGCTTGGCAGAGATTGGACCGGTGATGGAAAACCATAATGGTAAGAAAGGTTTTTGAGTTCGGCCGCTCGCGTATGGCCGAGGTAGGTGTTTGAGCTAAGCAGCCTTGAAAGGACGAGCTAGGCATGGTGCGCAAGGGTAGCTGGTCCTAAGTGTAAAATGCGATTATGATGTCGGGAGCTGGGCGTAGCTGAGCTGGGGTAGGATAGCTGGTGGAAAGCTCGGCGTTGGCCGAGCTCATCTAACGATCTGTCACTGACGTATAGGTCATGGAGTCTTCCTCTCTGTTGAGATTAGCATTGCCAAGAGGCAGGCGGAGGCAGAACTCTATTGGCACAAGGAGTCTTCCTAGGTCACGGTTCTTCAACTATAAAAGGGAGAACATGTTTCTTTTTACACATAACACACAACATCTATGAACATACACTTTGTCTCATATATCTGCTACTTCTTCTAAATTCGTCACTGACTTGAGCGTCGGAGTGTTTGCGCCGGGACCACCCCCGGCGTACTTGCAGGTTACCGGCGATTCAAGGAAGGCAAACCGATTCGGAGAAGCGGTCTAGCGGTTCGAGACAATTTGACGTATCAAATTGGCGCCGTCTGTGGGGAGAATTCAGTTTCTACAACTTGAGATAAGAGGCTGATTTTTCTCACCAACATTCACCATGACTGATGACAACCTAAAGAAGAATCTGATAAGAGACCTGGACGAAGCATGGACGCGGAGGGCATTTGGAGATGGACCCCCGCCGGGGTGGTCAAAGACAATTGTTATGCCCAAGGGAACCTTACCGGCACCTGGTAGCACCTCGACACCGGCAAAAGATGCTCAAGGGTAGTCAGTGGCCCCAAGAGGGAAGAAAGGTCAGACAGGGATTGAGGGTGAGCTCGACAGTCCCACTACAGGGGTAGTCAATCAGGTCGTCGGTGGATCTGGAAGTGAGGGTTGACCGACGGGTTCATTGGATGATAGGCAACGGGTCGCGGCAAGAGTAAACAATCCTCCAAAAAACAACCCCCCGGTGGCAGGACGGGACCAGATGTTGCATATGACCAGAGCAGAGTTGGACAGGATTACTGCCGATGCAATCGGACGAGCTCAGGTTGTCGATATAAGAGCTCCCAATGAACCAATCAGGCAGTCCGTACAGCAGCAGCAGTTATTGCCGCTGGACCAGGCTCAGCGTCGCAAGAGGGGTGACGAAGATAAGAATAGGTCGGCAACCTCTCGGCCTGTCGTAGCGGCGCAACAGTAAGGGGTAACTTTGGAGAGGTTGGCTTCTCAGATGCGGGAATTACAGGCACGAATGCCAGAGAGAAGGCCCATAGTATCTCGTGGGCATCCTTTTACAGAAGAAGTACTGAGAGGTGACCTGCCGCATAATTTCAGAGAATTAAGCTTATCCTATGACGGATCTGCAGACCCCGCAAGACACTTGAGGTCGTTTGACAACATAGCGGTGTTGCATAGGTACAACAATGCAGTGAGTTGTAGGGCTTTCTTGACGACCTTAAAAGGGTCAGCACAGGATTGGTTTCATCAATTGCCGCCTGGATCCATTGACAGCTTCGAAAAATTTAGCTCTCTCTTTTTGAACCAGTTCGCTAGTGCCAGGAAACATGAGAAGACGTATTTGTCGTTGATTAGCATGCATCAGAAGGAGGGTGAATCTTTGCGAAAGTACGTGGCGCGTTATACAAAAGAATGTGTGGAAGTCCCTACTGCAACAGAGGAAATCAAAGTTGGAGGTCTCACACGGGGATTGAGGCCAGGAAAATGCAGGGACTCATTGGCGAAGAGGCCGGCGAGGTCCTTCGACGAGCTTCTTGAAACGTGTAGTAAGTATGTGAATATGGAGGAAGCAGAAGCTGAATTCATCCAGAATGACAAGACGAAGGCGAAGCAGGCAGAAGAGAAACCCCGTCAGAGCGACCAACGAGCTGACCAAAAAGAGTCAAGAGCTGAGGATCGGTTCAAGGGTCCGAGGTATGAGCATTACAAGCCGCTTAATGCACCGCAATAGGAGATCCTAGAGATTATGGAGGAGCAAGGAGAGACCAAGTTGCTTTCACAACCTAAGCCTCTCCCCCTGCCACAAAAATTTTCTGCAGGAAATGACCGGTATTGTAGGTATCATCGTGACTATGGCCACTCCACCAATTTTTGCCGAGAATTGAAAGATGAAATTGAGCGGCTCATTAGGGCTGGACACTTGAAAGAATTTGTGATTAAGGATAAAGAGCGCCAAGAGGAGCCCCACGAGGGGCGCGAGTCAGGTGATAAACAACCTGACAGGCTAGTGAAGAAGGGGGTAATCCACATGATAGCAGATGGCGGCTGCTGCTACGACCGTTTAACATATTACATTTGAAAAAATATTATGCATAGCTGAAGACGTCTTATTTCTTATTGCTTTCATTTGTTTTTGTTATGTCTTAGCGAGACAAGTAATAAGATTGCATTTGATGTTTTATCAGCATGATTCTTTTCTTGAGTGGAATCTGTAGGGCGCCAAGCTTGTTAATCTCGCCTAAGCTCGCGGAGCTAGGCGACGATCTCTGTAGGGCGCCAAGCCTGTTAATCTCGCCTAAACTCGCGGAGTTAGGCGACGACCTCTGTAGGGCGCAAGCCTGTTAATCTCGCCTAAGCTCGCGGAGCTAGGCGACGACCTTTGTAGGGCGCAAGCCTGTTAATCTCGCCTAAGCTCGCGGAGCTAGGCGACGACCTCTGTAGGGCGCAAGCCTGTTAATCTCGCCTAAGCTCGCGAAGCTAGGCGACGACCTCTGTAGGGCGCAAGCCTGTTAATCTCACTTAAGCTCGCGGAGCTCGGCGACGATCTTCGTAGGGCGAAAGCCTGTCAGACTCGTCTAAGCTCGCGGAGCTAGGCGACGACCGCTCTAGGGCGCAAGCCTGTTAGTCTCACTTAAGCTCGCGGAGCTAGGCGACGATCTTCGTAGGGCGAAAGCCTGTCAGTCTCGTCTAAGCTCGCGGAGCTAGGCGACGACCGCTCTAGGGCGCAAGTCTGTTAGTCTCACTTAAGCTCGCGGAGCTAGGCGACGACCTTCGTTGGGTGAGAGCCTATTAGTCTCGCTTAAGATCGCGGAGCTAGGCGACGACCTTTGTAGGACGAAAGCATGTTATGATAATCGTGAGCTTGTCGAGCTTGGCGATGATATTGGGCGACAGCCTGTTATGATAATCGCAAGCTTGTCGAGCTCGGCGATGATGTCGTTAGGGCGACAGCCTGTTATGATAATCCCGAGCTTGTCGAGCTCGGCGATGATGTTGTTAGGGTAGTAGCCTGTTATGATGATCGCGAGCTTGTCAAGCTCGACAATGAAGTTGTATGGGCGAAAGCCTGTTCAATGAATCGCAAGCTGGTTGAGCTCGGCGATGATGTTGAAAGGTGAATGCCTATTCCAACATCCGTAACTTCAATAAGATTTGGTGATGTATGAAAATTTATAAGCTGGTTGTGCTTAGCGACAAGTCTTTCAAGCAGAAAGCATGTTCATGATTATTGAGCTCGGTCGCAAAGGAAGGGGATTGATAATTTATCCTGAACATTTTGTGGACTGGTCGAGCATATTTATATTGTTCCTAGCCTGGTAAGAGTTTATACTCATCGCCGAATTAAGGATAGGAAGTTTGGTATGGGATCCTGTTAAGACGGATCCTTGAGAGTGGATGAGTAAAGTACCATTTACAAGTTCAATGTTGATAAGGTACGAAAAATAAACCAAGCATTAAATTAAAAGACAAAGTTCAGGCGTTCTGCAATTGTGCTTATAAAAGGATTCAGTTTATATCCTAAGACAAAAGATAGCAAAAGATATTAACCCATAACAGGGGAATAAAAGAAGCAGTAAAACGGCCTCTTGCGAAGACTATGGAGATTCCTCCTCGTCATCCTCGTCTTCATCACCATCCTTGGCATCACTGTTTAGTTTGGCCTTTTTCTTGGCAATATCGAGCACAGGAGAATAATGATCTTGACGAGCTCGTAGGATTTGTTACGTGACAAGTGGTCGGATTGTGATGTACCGAGCTCGCGGGAAGGACGAGATTATTCGTAGCAATGATGAGCTTCTCATAGCTACGATATGGCGGGCTTGGGATGCTAAGGGAGTGACAGGCACGCAGGGCTCGTAGGATGACGAGCTCGTAATTTTGCGGTATGACGAGCTTGTAGTTTTTGCTTCGATGTGACGAGCTCATAGCTTTGTTGATGCGGCGAGCACGCGGGTTTTGTTTCATGGTGACGAGCTCACAGCTTCATTGATGCGACGAGCTCGCAGGTTTTGTTTCGAGGTAACGAGCTCATAGCTTCGTCGATGCGACGAGCTCGCGGGTTTTGCTTTGATATGACGAGCTCATAGCTTTGTTGTTTGACGAGCTCACGATTTTGTGGTATGACGAGCTCACAGCTGCGATGCGACGAGCTCGCGGATTTCTGGTGGAGTGACGAGCTCGCGGTTTGCGATATAACGAGCTCTCCAAAGTTGCAAGGTGACGAGCCCTCCGAAAGGGATGACGTGACGAGCTAGGTCATATGCCAAGCTGAGTGATGTGATAAAACTGACAAGATCCGATGGGCGTAACAAGTTCGCTGAGATTGTGGTGCTACGACGAGCTCACAAAGGCAGTGATGAGCTCGTAGAGGTGATGTTACCATGAGCTCGCAAAGGTCGCGATGCGACGGGGACGAGCTTGTGATTTGGCATATGACGAGCTAAAAATCTTGCGAGATGATGGGCTCATAGGCCGAGCTCATGGTTTGTGATGTGACGAGCTCGTGTGACGAGCTCCTGATATTTGTGAAGGTGACGAGCTCTTAGATATCTGGAGGATGACGAGCTCGGCAGGAAGTTACGGTATCGTGAGCATAGGGTAATCGTGATATGATGAGCTTGTCGGATTGTGACCTAAGGAGCTTCTCGGGGTTGTGGCGAGTCGAGCTCGCAGAAATGACGAGCTTGTTTGTCGCAATGAAGAGTTCCATATAGCCTTGTTGATGCGGCAGGTTCGCGGTTTTGTGGTATGATGAGCTCGTGATTTTGTGGTACGACGAGCTAATGGTCTCGCGATGCTCACTTTTCTTTATTTCTCGGACAAGTTTGTAGAGCTCGTCCAGAAATGGGGGGCTAGATGATATAGCATAGCATCGCTGATATTAAAAGAGGTAGCTCGGCAAGTAGGCTGACCCGATTGACTCAAAGTAAGCGCCGAAGCTCGGATGAGCTCGACCAAGTGCGGGAACCTAACTGACTAGCCGTGCTAGTTGGTCAACTGTGGGAGGCCAAGCTTGTAAGCTGGGCAGGTGGCCGAGCTGATAAATAAAGTAAACCTTGGGTGAACACACCTGAATTTTGGGAATGAGCTCGGCAGTACAAAAGAAGAGCTCAGCTTGGTAGAAGGAGGTGGATGATGTTACAGCAGGGAGCTGTTGTGCGTATCGCGAAGATCCTTCCGGATTATAGGGAGACAGAGTCGAGCAGGACTCTACGGTCGTTGGATAAGATTTGCATTGCCCAGAGGTAGACAAAATGACAAGCTAGTAGCAGGTGCCAGCTACTTAAGTGCGGCAGATGAGGTTTAAAGGCATCATTGTCGGGTACTTAGACCGATGATCACGTGACGGAGCTTATTGGGCTATGACTGGACGAGCTTGGATCGGTGATGACGTGTCGAGCTCATAGAGATAATGATATGCCGAGCTCGGATCGAGGACGATGTGACCTGACGAGCTCGTCGGGACGGTGACGTGACGAGCTTAGACCAATGACGACGTGATGGAACTCGTCGGGACTGTGACTTGACGAGCTCGGATCGATGATGACGTGACGAGCTCATGATTCTGTACAGTGATGAGGTCATGGTTCGAGGATCTTTGATATGACAAGCCCGGTTTCCCTGATATGACGAGCTTGCGGTTCTTCGATGCGCCGAGCTCGTGGATGTTCGATGTGATGAGCTCGCGATCTGTTGAAGTGACGAGCTCATAATTTCGCGATGGGATGAGCTCGTGATTTTGCGATGGATGAGCTCGTGTTTTTGCAGGGTGACGACCTTGAGTTTTTTTCGATAGGCTGAGTTTTTGGTTTGGTGATGTGATGAGTCCGTGATTTGACGAGGAGACAAGCTCGTAATTTTGCAAGGTGACGAGCTGATGACTTCGATGTGGGACGAGCTCCTAATGTTTGTGAAATTGACGAGCTCATTATTATGGTGTTATGACGAGCTCATGTCAATGTCAATATGACGAGCTCATATTGATGTCAATATGACAAGCTCATGGCGATATGATGCTCGTATTGATTTAGATGTGACGAGCTCATAGAAGTAATGAAATGACGAGCTCATTTGTAGCTATGATGAGCTTCACGTAGCTATGATGTGGCGAGCTTATGATGCTAAGGGAGTGATAGGCACGCGTGACTCGGAGGATGACGAGCTCGTAATTTTACGATTAGACGAGCTAATGGCTTTGCGAAGTGACGAGCTCATGGCCTTGGTGAAGTGACGAGCTCCCAGAGAGTGACGAGCCCGGCAAAGGCCATGACATAATGAACGCAGAGGAGATGATATGACGAGCTCTCGGAGGTTAAGATGTGACGAGCTCATTGAGAAGGTAACCAAACAAGCTCGCTGAGATTGTGAAATGACGAGCTCGCAGAGGTGATGATATGACGAGCTCTCGGAGGTTAAGATGTGACGAGCTCGTTGAGAAGGTAACCAAACAAGCTCGCTGAGATTGTGAAATGACGAGCTTGCAGAGGCGGTGATGTGACGAGCGGGATGGGATGCGCGACGACCTGGCACTGAGACCTTAGGAATAATTCCTTGGATGACCTGCGACCTATGGCTGTTCGTCCTCGAAATTTGGGGGGCTAGATGATATAGCATCTTTGTAGCTCGGTTGGGTGGTCCTTAGCAGTGACAAAGGCGGTCCTGAAAACCGAGTTGAGAATGAGCTTGGCAGAGATTGGACCGGTGATGGAAAACCATAATGGTAAGAAAGGTTTTTGAGTTCGGCCGCTCGCGTATGGCCGAGGTAGGTGTTTGAGCTAAGCAGCCTTGAAAGGACGAGCTAGGCATGGTGCGCAAGGGTAGCTGGTCTTAAGTGTAAAATGCGATTATGATGTCGGGAGCTGGGCGTAGCTGAGCTGGGGTAGGATAGCTGGTGGAAAGCTCGGCGTTGGCCGAGCTCATCTAACGATCTGTCACTGACGTATAGGTCATGGAGTCTTCCTCTCTGTTGAGATTAGCATTGCCAAGAGGCGGGCGGAGGCAGAACTCTATTGGCACAAGGAGTCTTCCTAGGTCACGGTTCTTCAACTATAAAAGGGAGAACATGTTTCTTTTTACACATAACACACAACATCTATGAACATACACTTTGTCTCATATATCTGCTACTTCTTCTAAATTCGTCACTGACTTGAGCGTCGGAGTGTTTGCGCCGGGACCACCCCCGGCGTACTTGCAGGTTACCTGCGATTCAAGGAAGGCAAACCGATTCGGAGAAGCGGTCTAGCGGTTCGAGACAATTTGACGTATCAACGCTGAATTCTGCTGGCTCGAATACGGACAATCTTGACTATCTTGACTTTTTGGGGACTCATTTGATTTTAATAAATTTGATAGAAAAAAACCCGCTATTTTATATTTTATATTTATTATATTTTTTATTTATTAATATATATATATCCATGTTTAATACTTTAACAGGCGTAGACAAATTTTGATGTCAACAGAGAGGCCCCTGACTTTAGGACATGTTCTGAATAGAACTGTTCTACAATCACATGTGTAATGAATTTTGGCTGCGATAAATGATACATCGATGTTGGTAGGGTACTTTGGGACCCATGGAGTTAAATTGTTGATCATACTCAGGCTTTGGCTCGACGTATTGACGTTAATTGTGTTATTTATCTTGATAAATTGAGTTGACTGCGTGAATAGTCAACTTTTTTTAAAAGTGCTATGTGAATGGGGCCTGAATGGCCTAATTTGGGTAATTCGGTACCCATCTTTCGCGTTTTTGTGTGTAATGTGAAACGTCTGATGGATTTGCTTCTGTAATGGTAATAATAATATGGATTTGCATGGGCACTCGGGCCCCCCGGAATTGTTACCGGTTTCGCAATTTTGTCGTATTGAGATGGCACAATTTTTTACTTGTGTAATTGTGTTTCTTTGCTATGTGAACCTGGTCGGATAATTTGGTATCCGGTCTTCGGTCTTTTAGTTTTTATTTAAGTATATCTTGGTCGGGTAATGTGTTTCCGGTTCTTAATGCAATATGTAGGGCATTCGCCTTACCAAACCAATTTTAGGGTATGGAAAAGAATGTTCTTGTTTATACTTTGCGCTTGACTTGTTATGTTTATGTCAAAATGCATATATGACGCGCGTATGAATGTATGTATGAACGTATGAATATTATAAATGAGTGCGTGCGGTAAATGAGTAATGCACGAGAGAAGATATAACCTCGATATTTTGTCGAGTCTGAGTTCCTTTTTGAGTCCGATGTTACGTCCTGGATAGTCGGCGTTATTTGTGTCCCCCAAGTCAGTGTTGGACCTGCATTATTAAGAGATTGTCACAGTATCGAGACCTTTGATGCTCGGATTTTTTTATATGAAATACCGAGACCTTTTAGTACTCGGACCGAGACTCTTTTCATGCTCGGATTTTCTATTTGATATGAAATACCGAGACTCTTTTCATGCTCGGACCGAGGCTCTTTTTTTGCTCGGATTTGATATAGAATACCGAGACTCTTTTCATGCTCAGATTTGATATAGACGTCAGCTCAGCTGGAGTCGAGGCTCAACGGCGAGAAAATGGGGATGTCATCTCAGCCGGAGTCGAAGCTCAACGGCGAGCAATATGGGGACGTCGGCTCAGCCGGAGGCGAGGCTCCACGGCGAGAAAATAGGGACGTCAGCTCAGCCGGAGTCGAGGCTCCACGGCGAGCAAAATAGGGATGTCGGCTCAGCCGGAGTCAAGGCTCAACGGCGAGACAATGTGGACGTCACAGATAGATGATCGGGCACGACGTGTATGAGTAGGCCGTC
This sequence comes from Striga asiatica, assembly GCA_008636005.1. Taxonomy (NCBI): domain Eukaryota; kingdom Viridiplantae; phylum Streptophyta; class Magnoliopsida; order Lamiales; family Orobanchaceae; genus Striga; species Striga asiatica. The sequence goes on from BKCP01007404.1 coordinate 28,597, forward strand.
ACAAATAGATAGATGGCTTCGACTCTCGTCAGTTTGAATGAATAAGCTCGGCCCCAGCGTCAGCAAATGAACTCGGCCCCGGCATTGTTGGTTTAATAAATGGACTCGGCCCCGTTGCAGGTAAATGAGGTCGGTTGGTACATCAGCTGATTTTAAATAATTTTTCGCTCGCAGCTGCTAGCATACTGAGTGGTAATGGGTTCATCTTGATTGTGGTTGATCACCGTTAGTTCGGCCTGCGGGTAGTCGCCGATACGGTGGATTGATTCAAATGACAGAGTGATCAGCCTGGTTGTGAATTGGAGAATTCGGTGAAAAATATTTGTTGTGACCTTCGGATTGAGGTAGAGAGTGGTCAATAATTCGGCCGTATATCAGAGTGAGTCGATTAAATAAGGAGTGCTCAATCAAGTGTCGTTTTGGCCTTCAATTTTGATCTTGACTCTTGCTGGCCCAACTTTTAATTTTATCAACGGCCCATTTCTGGCCCATAAAATTTTATTAGCGTGTGTATAATTTGGCGTTCACTTCACTTTATTCTTCCTCGTTAAATCCGGCAAAAAATTGCATCAGATTTGTCGGCACATGATTTGACGATTTGACGAAAATTTTGTCGACTGACGATGGTGAGGGAACAATGTTTCGATCTCAATCTTGTGATAGGCGAGTTTGGAGCAAAGCGGGTTCAACGTACCCTTGACATGAGGTCAAGGGTTCAAGCCCCCCAGAGCGCAATGGTGGAACAATTAATACTGAGGACTACAAGCGGCAGTGTGGGAGGCTGAAACTCGGTGGGAACCAGCGGCTGGATAGGTCGGGCTAGCATGAAGTTGGGGGGGCCAACATGAAGCAATCTCTTCGGTAGGACCCTGCCGCTGGATAGGTGGGGCCAACTTAGAGCTGGGAGGGTCAGCGAGCAATCACTTGGGGATCGACTTCTTATGCGCGGTAGTTGAGGGTATGAAGTTGGGAGCCATTGTGTGGCTACCGCGGTTTAATTGGAGGCAGTTTCTGAGGGGTCAAGAGATGTTTCCTCGAAGACTAGTCAAGCACAAGCCTAGAACCTCGATACTAAAAAAAAAAAAAAAATTAAGACCGCACTGGAGCCTACCCAGCTTTTGGAGTGGCTCCGCCTCTGGTAATCACTAAAAAATATTTTCATTGTGTTACACAAAATTGCGTAGATGCTATCAGAATTACGTAAAGGCTAAGAGTTAATCGAGTGGACATAAATTATAATGAAAATAAAGTCCAAACCATGACATTCGGTCTTGCCAAATGGTAAGACAAGAAATAAATTGAACCTTACTTTACGTTAAAAATGAAAAGGTTTATCAATAATGTGGATTTGCTGGTACGCCTGACGCTGAAAACATAAATAAAGAACTTAAAATTGCCACATTACTGTAAAATGTAAATACATAAAGTAAAAGAAATACAAATAGAAATTGTTTCTCATTCTTACATGTTCATTGTCTTATTTTCCCTTCGCTTGTATGTCATTTTTCGTTGCCTATTATTCATTCGCATGAAAATTGTAAAGGAAAACGAGTTGGAGAAAAATTTGCACCGCTAATTGTCTTTTTATATGCATTTGTATGCAATTTAGACACACCTAACCTAACTTGGCCATCCTTAATAGAAAAAGAGGAGAAAAAAAGGAACAAAATAAGACTGGCCCATACGGCATGTTACATAGATATGGAACACGTGTTGTGTAAGATTCACTTTCATTAAATGAATGCATAGGTCTCATTTTATTGAGGCTCAATCTGATCAAAATCTTATAAAGAAGTTCTATAAAGAAAAAAAGTTAATGGAAGTTCAAAACCGAAACAGAGTATTTTGCAATGGGATTTTCATTGAGGCTCATTCTTGAATGAACATTAGAACACAATCAACAGTATTTTGCAATGGGATTTTCATTGAGGCTCATTCTTGAATGAACATTAGAACACAATCAACATATTATAATTTCATTTTGCAATGGGATCTTTATCATGATTGTTCTTCCAAAAGCATTTTTTTTTTGTTTTTCGTTACACATAACGCTTTTAAGCTTTACTAATTGATGTGTCAGAGACTTGAATCTTGGTTGAACGTGCTATAAGAGACCTCTGATCGTCTCTGAGCTGCTGATTACCTGCGAAACAAGTGTCACGGTAGTTTTTGGCGTGAGCACTCCGACACACAAGTCAGTAAGAGGAGGAAGATAATAATGTGCTCTGTATGTAGAGAATAATAGATGATAATGTGCTTTGTATGCAGAGAATTATAGAGAGAGTGTGGGGAGTTTGTAGTTGTACTTCATCCCCCTTTTATAGGAGAATACCTGCTGCCCAAGATTGGCTCCTCAAATTGTCCTATTGCCCGTAGTCAGCCTACCTAACTGCCCGAGTTTTGATCTTATCTGCTGAGTACCCGTTCTTATCCTAATCTCATCTTTATCATCACTTGATTCTTTCTTATTCTCAACAAGCACATATTTACTCACGTCTTTTTCTCTTAGGTCGTCATGACCACGATTACTTAGGTCTCCTCGCCAAGTTATACGCCAATCCTCATGGACTTAGGTTTTTTTTGTTTGTTTTTTTTAAATGAAGAAACACCACAGAAGGATGAGATTAGCTCTGATCCCCACTTGTATATAATTAAGACCCTAACTGGGTCAGAAAAATTACAGGTCTACCCATGTCCAAACAAAAATATAAAAATAAAAAAAATATACAACAACTGATGTAACACCTCGCCTACTATTACTAGACTTTACTAAATTCAGAGTAAAATTTTTGCGTTTTATAATTTGAAAACACTGATTTAATTTTCGAAAACTCTAACTTAATTTTTCGAAAACACTTTATCCTAGAGAGATGGGTTGTGTATCCTCTAACACTCATCCTCCCCAGTCACAAGAGATGTGGTGTATTTATAGGCTACAATAGGGACCCTAAGAAGGTGCTAAATATGGGCTTCCCAAGTTTGGGTCTAACTGTGGGCCAAGCCCACGTTGCTTAAACTTGAATAATATTTCAGTCCACTAAAGAAATATTACTGCACTCTGTTTTTAGCGCCCAAGTTACATTTGAGGCTCCAATAATAATTATCCCATTTATCTCCCCGTGTTTAAGATAACATGTCCATCAATTAATTTAAGTTTTGACAATATAGTTAATTGACTTCTTGAACCGAGACTAGTACCACTAAAATTTTTATTAATATGTCACAATAAATTCCACCGGAATAAATTTCACTTGTCGGGTTTAACATAATAATCCCTCTTGACCTTATCTCGGGGACATCATCAAACTAATGCACACGGTGAACGTAAATAATTTGAGCAGTACACCATACTCACAACACTACTATTTAAAACAAGTTAGTCTATTGAACCAGTTGAATGGATCTCACTTTTTAGTGAATCATAGTAGCTATTGGGTGTGCGTGTCTGTTTATTATCTTACGAGTTAAGAGTAGGTAGTAATTATTGGGTCTAATTTATTTACTTTGTCGGTATAAAATAAACTTATCCTTTGCGGGTTCCATTCAATACACATAAAGTGTACTAATGCAATCAATCAGTCAAGATTGACTGTACAATTAACACTACAATGGTTCGCGATTGGTTTTTCAACCCCATCTAGATTGTGAACCACAATTTATGTTTTACAAGTTACTAATAATATGATCTTTTGTCCATCCGGCATGAACCAATTATATCCAAATGTAAAACATCGTAGATTAGAACTGTTTAACAAAATATGATTCTCATTCAAATGAGAATTGTGATAGCAAATAGTCGAGCTTATAGTATACACACTGACAATACATTAAAAAGGCAAAATGAAAATCAAGATCAGTAATATTACCATCAAAGTTAACTCATTCTAATAATGAATCATGCTCAGTCTTTTGTTTGCCTTCCATAAACTTCATCAACTCCTATGTCATACTTGCCATATGTATAACCTTTGGAAAACTCTCTGCATTCTTCACCTGATTAGCATTGTACTGTTTTGTTCTTCAATTCCTTATACCAGTCAAGATATCTATGGAGTTTAAAGCATTCTTTATGTTCATGACCACTGTAACCACAATGTTCAAAAACAAGTCATGCTCTCTCCTCTTTAGACCTCCTAGGTGTGGAACCTCGCCCTCTTCCTAAGTTCTAACCTTGACCTCTTCCCCTGACCACATTTTTATTTCCTTATTCCCATAATCTATTCATTGCCTATGACAACTATATCAGTAGAATCTGGGTACATAACACTTCTCTTTCTCTTTCTTTCTTCTTGCAAAATGATAGAATATGTCTTGTTCACATATGACAATTGACCCATAAGACGGATTTGGCTACTCATAGAATCATATGTCCCATTCAACCCCATGAGAGAATGCGTCAATTTATTGTGAGAATCCATTTCCAATACTCTTTGCATTGTACTAAAAGTCGGCCTAGGCGTCAAGGCGCTATGCTCTGCCCGACCGCCTCCGATTTGGATAAATCGGCTGAAAAATCAGTCAGGCGACTAGGCGGCGCCTAGGTGGACCTAGGCGGGCTTGGCGGCCAGGCAGTTGAACGGCGCTTAGGTAGGCCTAGGTGGACCTAGGCGCTGCTAGGCGGGCTCGACAACAATTTTTCAATTTTTGTTTATTTTTTTAAATACTAATTACATTATTTTTTCATCATGTTTTCTTAATAATATATTAATATTATTATTTGGACTAAGGTGTGTTGATTTATTATAAGTTGAGATGGTTTTATTTTGCAGGCAACAAAAATAAATAAAAAATAAAATATTTAATTTTAATTTTTAGGCCCCGCATAAGTCCCTTTTGGGCGCTATAGGCGATTGGCGCTTGTCGAGCGCCTAGCGACTTCTAAAGCACTGACTCCTTGGATCTGTCACATCCACACAAAGGTAGAGGTGTCAAAGATGCACACTTGTTCCCCAATCTACTCAACTTTGTAAAGTACAAGACAATTGATGATGTTCCACGCCTATTGTTGGCAATTTCCTTTTGTAAACTAATAAAAAGGGGGGTATTTGATTCCTCAAAGTGGTTATTTATGTTTTCGTATGATTGGAACGCATAATCATCATAAATGATTCCTTGAACTCTTTTAGGAGACAGACAGAGAATTCAGGAGCCATGCAGTTACCATGTAATCGACTTTCTTCCACTCGGAGTAATCATCATCTGCTTCCGACGGAGCTGAAATCTTTCTATTAATGAACTCGAGCTTTTTTTTGCTCCCAGATCTATTAGAACAACTCTTCTCCAGGATGATAAGATCTTTAAATACATCAAATAGTCATGTGACAACACAATCTCTCTGGTCATGTCTCTGCGAAGCCGCGAGTTATGCGCTTGCACAATGGAAATCCAGATCTAAGCTTCTAAAACCATGGCTACATATACCATGTAGAAGATGAGAACTTGAGATTGTTTTGGGGGAAATATCGTTTTCCTTATGTTACTTTTTCATTCATAACAACGGTCACATTACATTTTCTGTATTAATTAGACCAAGAAAGAAAATAAAACAAGCTTTTTGCTAGCTGAATCACGACTAACTAATAAACTAACTACTGTAACTAACAATTGTTACTACACTACAGAAAACTACACATTTCTACACATTTCATTTACCAATAACGTCCTGCATTGCTTCTTACCATTTGTAGAGGAAAAAAGAGCAAATTTCATAGAGCATAGAACGAAACAAACATTCACACAGGAGAAACATATTTTTTTCGCCTACAAACATAAGAGCCCAAACGTCTACGAAGATTGAAAAAGCATACGAACATAAGTGCAAGCGTTTATGCACTTAGACAAAAACTTACACAATGGGATAGCGACAACGGATTAAATTTCCGGAGGGATGGAGCCGTAGAAGTGTTGAAGTACTTTTGTGTATCTGAGTGTTTGTTTTGGGGTAATATTTGTTTGTGTAGCTATCCAAGGCGGTGTAGATCTTCTCGCGTAGGTGGATTTTGGCCGAAAATTACTGAAAAGGATTGGCGAAAGTAGTTAGATTATTAGATCTACGAAAAGGAATTGTTTTCTCACTGTCTCCCTGTGTCTTGCTCTCTCTTTGAGTGTGCGCGTTCCTGTGGTTCTTTGAGGAAGCGTTCGTGTGGTTCTCTGAGGAGGCAAATATTGCCCGAAGGAGGCAAAGACTGATGGGATAGGCGTGGGCGGTGGAATTGGAGATTAAAAATTGTCAACAAGGCCAGGAGTGTCTATTTGGCATGGTGATTACAAGTTCCGGCAGTTTTATGGTGGCGTCAGGCCAGCGGTTTATGAAAAATGCTCCATTCACTGTCAACTTGTGCTGCCAATTTAAAATTTGAGCACAAAAAGGAAGTAGCTTAACTGCTATCCAATCCCTAGGGCGGGGCTACCTTACCGTAAAGCCGTTAATGTAACAATTTAATAAATAACATCTCAACGGAAAGAACAAAAATAAATAAATAAATAACATCTCAACGTTACGCAGCGCTGGACCTCTTTGGCTACTAACAGGTTATTCTTTGGGAATGTGCGTGCGTTTCATAATTTTACAGAGAAACGCAAAAAAAAACAAGACGAAGAAATCTGCTCAATCGAATCAGATAAATTCATTGTATAATCACAAAGTCTCTGAAAGAATCAAAGGGGAACAATGAATATCATACGCGGCCTAATAAAAAAGAACAAAGAAACAGCAAATAGACAAATCAATAAGCTTAATCGAAAAAATCCACAAGCTAGTAGAGTATGTATCTACGGCGGGCCGAGCAATTAATCAGCGCCAATCAAAATCGCACTTCCTCGATTCATACGTACCCAACAGTGCCGTTGGATCTCAGCGGAACTCTCAGATTGCAGTTGATCTTCGGCTTCACCATGCTCGATTTCACGAACCAAAACTTCATCCTAGTCCGGAGGTAGAGCTTCACGTCGATATTGTACGCGCCATCCTCGCCGTCCCTGTTGTACTTCGACATCTCCTTATTCCCGAGCGGAAGCAAGTGCTGCTGCCCCTTGAAAACCGCGGTGACGTTTCGCGTGCTCTTGCGTCCCTGGTAGAAAGGCGGCAGGACGACGGAGTGGAACTTCTGCCCCTGGTAAAATGCCCTGGCCTCGATCCGGTCGTAGTAGATCCCTATGCGGCGGTTGGGGTTCCGGATCGTGAGGTTCACGGCGAGGTCGTAGCGGAGGGTGTGGTTGCCGTCGATGGCGAACTCGGTGAGGGAGGCATCGGTGGCGTGGAAATTGACGGTGTTCGGCTGGAAGACGAGATAGAGGACGAAGGCGACGATGCCGACGACGATGAGGATGGTGAGGATGATCTGGCAGATGCAGGTGCAGATGCAGTTGAGGAGGCAGCCGCAGCAGCAGGTGAAGGGGTTGCAGCAACAGCAGTTCAGGGATGGTTGTTTAGTTCCTCCCATGGATTTTTTTGGCTTCGGCAAAAAGAGTTGTTGTAAATTGGGATTCGATTGTGGCTTTTTGATTTAATAGGTTATATATATAAACAGATGAAGACTGAAGTCGCGTGTGTATGTATTTGTGCGTGAATTGGAGAATTGGTAAAGTGCAAGGTGGGGACGATAGGCCGCGTTTTTGTTGTTGCAGTTGGGATTGGACACGCGGCGTCATTTCATTGGCTATTGAATTCTTGCGGAATTAGGAATATTTAGGGCTCAATCTATTCGGTATTTTCGGTATAGGTAACCTTGTGAAATTAGGACTAGTGTCTGCCCCATGCACGGGAACAATATTAAATTAACAATATTATAAATAGACCTCGAGTTTGAGTTAATGGCCGAAGTGAAAACTACTATTGATCGTATTTAAAAAGAGGAAAGAAAAAAAATAATTATAAATAAAAGAGGAGGATAAACAATACTTAATAATTATAAATTAAAGATTCAGGGTCAAATGTAAAATGATTTTGTATAAGAGAATACAAAAAAATTTGATTAGACACCATTTCAAAATTATTATTATACTTTTTTGTATGATTAGCTTAGAATATTTGTAAGAATATTAATAATTAGACCGATGAAAATTAGCTTCTTAAAGTAGATAATGGATTTCTAGTAGTAATTATGAATTAGTTTCTATTTTATTTTATTTTTTCTTTTTAAAGATAATGAATTTCTAGTAGTAATTATGAATTGATTTCTATTATATTTTATTTTTTCAAATCTGTATAGATAAGAGATGAGATTTTTTAAACATATGCAATGAGATTTTGTAACAGAAGAGATAAGCTCGTGTAGATTTATACTAAAAATAGGAAAAATAAAAACAAATATTTATTGTTAAAACGATAAACTAAAAAACAGGAAAAAGAGAAACAAATCTATACAGAATTAATGAGCGGATTTTTTTGCCTATTCAGATTTGTCCAACAATTACTATATATAGGATATATTTAATGATTTTGGTGGGAAAAAGTTTCTAAATTTGTAAAAAGGTTATTCTTTTTATATAATGATAGATCTGTATAGATAAGAGATGAGATTTTTTAAACACCTAAGATCCTATGCAATGAGATTTTGTAACAGAAGAGATAAGCTCGTGTAGATTTATACTAAAAATAGGAAAAAGGAAAATAAATATTTATTGTTAAAATGATAAAAACAGGAAAAAGAGAAACAAATCTATACACAATTAATGAGCGGATTTTTTTGCCCATTCAGATTTGTCCAACAATTACTATATATAGGATATATTTAATGATTTTGACGGGAAAAAGTTTCTAAATTTATAAAAAGGTTATTCTTTTTATATAATGATAGATTTCTTTCACTAGATACATGTGGTTAATATGAATTAAAAATTACATATAAGTTTTTCTTTTTTTAAGGAGGATAAGTAGTTACATATAAGTTAACAAAAATAAAATTCATATGCTTTTTTAAGGTTTTGGTTACAATGTATTATTTCGTAGTTGAGGCCTTAACAGAGTAGTATTTGGTGATTAAGATGTATTCCAGTGTGGAAAATTTTGTAAAAATGAACGCTTAATCCCCTCTCTTATATATTAATTCAGAACGTGTTGAACTTAAATTGCAGGCTTGCATGTTTCGGGATTCTATGTGGTAAAATTACATGCTTCGACTTGGGTAGATTTTAATTTACTTTCAATCCAAAAATAATTAGATTTCCTATGTGGGTTTTAATTTACTTCCAATCCAAAAATAATTAGGTTCCCTATGTGGCAAAATTACATGCTTCGGCTGGATAGATTTTAATTTACTACAATACAAAAATAATTAGGTTTGAATTATCCATAAATATGTTGATTATTTATGGTTACGTTACATGTATTAATTTCTATTTAATATAATTTCTTATTATAACCATTGATTTAAATATATTTTAAAAGTTAATAACTTTTGTATTTTTTATCAGTTTTACATATATAATATATCAAATTAATCATCTCATGATGAGCTTCGATTTAACATCCATATTGTATGTATAAAAAATAAAAATTATTTTTTAATATTGATTAGAAATATAAAATTATTTATCAATTAAGATATTTATATTTCAAGTAGTTATAAGATATAAGTTATAAAAATTGCTATAATATAACACATGTAAGTCGCACAAGTAACAAGTGTCATTCTAAAATATATAAGAATATATATTTTTTGTAAAAAAGTAAATAAAATTTAAAATTTTTTTCTCATTAATTTTAAAAATTTAAAGTAATTTTATAACAAGTACTCGTATAATACACGGGTGTTGTACTAATGTGTGTTTAGAGAGGATGGTTGTAGGTTATTTCCATACTTGACTAATTAGTTGTGAAAAGGTGAGGATTTTCATATTTTGTACCTGTATGTGGGAATAAGAATGTTTTGTGTTGAAATTTAGGTTAATTTACAAAAAGAGTTGTGTGCGTGATATCTTAAGTTCTATTTGAAGGGAAAGCTTTTTATAGTATATTCATTAACAAGTTGGAGAAAAAGATTTTGTTTCATACTATAGAGTATAGACTAGCTAGAATATATTGAAGTATTTTTTATTTTTTTTGACTAAAATATATTGAAGTTATAAAATTGATAATATTTGTTATTCATATGTTACTAAGACGGTACCGTATACTATACATGTGCTTGAAAATATTATTATAATACAAAAATAAATATATAAAATATTTACATTTTTATTGTGAAATCATAAAATTAAATGTAAAACAAATAATGAATATTTAGTAGAATTATAACTATTTAAAATGTCACATGTTTTTTTGTCATCATATTGTAAAAAAATGTTAATTATTATAATTACATTTATAGAATTACGATCATATGAGAATAGTAGATAGTGAAAGAAATAAGAATGAATCTGTACCATTGGATCAATAATATTAATGGATATGATAAAGTCAAAATTGAATAACAATGGTCAAACCCACGGTGACATATTTGTAAATATATGTCTATTTCATGGTCAAATGAATATCTCAGAGGGCACTTGTGTAATTTCAGCTTCACCATTAACTATGTGAGCCCCACCCATCAATACATCCCCACCATCTCCATTTTATTGGTTCCCTTTGCACTCTCTCTCTCAACAAAATCCTAACACTTATATGTCTATCTCATGGTCACATGAACATCTCAAAGGCCACTTGTCTGAAAAAATTATTTTTCCTTCTTTGGGCTATCCTACCCTAATAGACACAAGTTGGACTTCTACTTCAAACAAGTTTTGGCAAAGTCTATTTTCTGGATTATAATTTCCTTCATAGCCTTTAACTTTTTGGATTCATTTAAAAAAATTCCATTAACCTCACTTTCTTTTTTGGACTGGTTTTTTGTAGGTTCTACGAGAAACATCGTCCATGTTTATATCCAAATCTATTATAAATAAATCCTAATACAACAGAATCTGTAGTTAGGATAATGACTTACGGTTTAAAGCCTTTGTCAACTTTGAGACGTTTTTTTTATTTCCATTGATGAAAATCTTCTGACCTCATCGAGTCGCTCGAAGTCCAAGTCGCGTTTCGTGTCACCTTGGGATTCGCACCATGGTCAGTGGTGTATCGGTGTCGCCTGGAGGCGCTAGAATCCTGTCAGACCGTCGTCGGTCTACTGGTGGTCGTCGGGCCCCGCTGTTGTGCGCTGCTGGTGGCTGATACTGATGAAGATAGGCAACTCAAGAACGCCTATAGTCGCACGTATCGGGCGTGCAAGCGAGTCGCTTGACTGGCCGAGACGCACGATATTGAGCAAGAACAGGTCGACCATGTTGTAGACAAGGTGCACGAGCCGTGGGGCAACGCGAGTTCACGAGACGCAGGGAGTGGTGGTGATGCAGACGGGTCGCGAGGAGACCGAGTGCAGCCAGTCACGCTGGCAGTGACGAGGATGAGCGCGACCCGAAGATGTCACGCCAGCTAGGTGGTGACGAGGATGTCTTGGGGCGCAAAGCTAGAGAAGGGCCTAGAAGCAAGGAAGTCGATTACTTCTGGATAACTTATCACTTATTCCCTTTTATTTCATTATATATTTCCTTAGATTGTTTAGGAATTTAATAAGTTTGGTATCTTTAGGATCCTAGTAGTTATTTACCTTTCATAGTTTAGGATTTTAATACCTCTAAGACTAGTTTTATCTTTGGCTTTAAATACACACATTGTTATTCCACGAGAAAGAGTTTAATTATTTATTTCCTTTTTTTTTTTTTTCGAACGATAGACTTTCCATAGAAAAATCACATAATTACACAATAGAGAGCAGCTAGACAGCCGAATAAGTCAGCTATTCAGCCGAATCTAGTTGGGAGGGCTAACCCCAAAGGCAACAAGCCGAGACAACCTAGAACCAACCTAAACACATCACAACATACTCACCCACAATACAAGAAGAAAAAAAACTCCTAAGGGGAGAAAAACTTACTCCTAACAGGAGAATAATTAACTCCTAGCAGGAGAATCGAAACCTAAACAAACTCAAAACCAAACCATACAAAACACAAAACACACAAGAACACACAACTAACAAACACTAAACAACCTAAAAACCACAAAAATACATAACAAAACACCAAACCAAATAACAAAACTACTAACTACTAGGCCCTCCCCAACCACTTGTGCCAAACAGGTAGCCCTCGAGATTACCAGAAGCAGTTTGAGCGATTGGCGAGCCGCTTACGAGACTGGCCGGAGGGTGCACTTGTCGGGGCCTTTGTGGGGGAATAAAGCCCGATCTTACGACTGAAGTCCGTCTAGAGAAGCCCAGGACGATGCGACATGCCATGGAAGCTACGCGCATGAGGGACAAACATCTGGCCGCAGTGCGAAGGGTAGCACGCGGAGACCCACGATTTCAGAACCGCGCCGAGTTGTGTCGATCGCTTCTCCCATCAATCGGGGCGTGAGAGGGTTATTGTAATACCCCATATTTTAGTAAGTCAGTAAAAATGATTTACCGCAGTAAACATTTATTTACCGTAGTAAAAATTATTTACCGCAGTAAAAATTATTTACCGCAGTAAAAATTAATTATCACAGTAAAAATTATTTACCACAGTAAAAAGTTATAAGGTAAATCAGTAAGAGTGATTAATTTAGTATAGATAATAAGTAAGTATTTCAAGATTAAGTTAAAAATTCATAATCGAGAATAGTAGAGATTATAATAAAATCTTCGGTTTTCAATCGTAAATGGAATTTAAGTTCGATTTTTTATTCCGAAAATTTTATTATTGATATCTAAATTTTTATTAAGCATAAAAGTTTAGTTATTATGGATTTTTAAAGATTAAGAATAGCATAATTTTAATTAATTGTGAATTTTTACAATTTATGCTATTATTAAAAAAATAAAAGTGTTTATGTTATTTTTAAGCATGTTTTTCCTCATTAAATCATTTGTAAATGATTTATATATTATGAGAGATGTTAATATAAGTTAAAAATAATTTTTAAAAATTATTTTCAGATTTTTTTTGATAAAAATTCGAAATTAAAAGAAAAATAAAAATAAATTGTGAAAATTATTTTTATTTTGTAGAATCTTCATCATTTGAAGCATCTTAATTTTTATATTAATGATGACTCATTGTTATGATATTTTATGTAATTGATGAGCTGAAAAATTAAATAATATTAGTCAACTAAATTAAAAATTAAGAGTGGGACATTAGTTAGCATATTTGTTAAAGAAATTAGTATTTTAAATGATATTTAATTGAATTTTGGAGATGCTTGTCCCCTAAAATTTTCCTATAAATAGGAGCATTCATCAAAGTTAGAATTACACCTCAAAAATTCAGAATTTATGTTATAAGAGAGAAATAGTGAGAATCGAGTATTTAAGATAGAAACCGAGCAATTTCGAGAAGTGCTTAGAGCAAGTTTCTTTTCTTATAAATAGAAGAGGTATGTATTCAAACTTTGATATCATCAATTATATCTAAGAGTTATATGTGTTTATATGTGATTTTGATATGTTATCATGTTTATAAATTATAAATTTTATATATATAAGTATATAAAATAAGATTATAAAGTAAGATTATTTAAAGTTCATGTTGCAGCTGCTTATGTTTGTTGTTTTTGACCAAGCTATTAAATTCCAAAAATTATGAAAATTTTTATATGAGATCATCATTATGCTGAGAATAATACTGGAAAGTTTTAGATTGTTTGAAGTTAAAATGAATTTTATAAAAATCATTGATTAAGGTGCTGTCCAGTGAAAAATCTGTGTAGTAATGATGACTTGTGAGATGAAATTACCCTATCTATTGATATTATTATGAGTTGGGAATTTTATGGTCAATTCATATACTAGTTAAGAACTTCCAGTTTAAATTTTATAATTATTGGAGTTGTTTAGCATGCTATAGAAAATAATGAATATAAGTGAGTAAATCTCGAATTTCAACAAGAGAAGCATTATTTGGAAATTCATATCTCACTTTATGGTTATTATTTTTATGAGAAAATTTACAGGATATTTCTTGAGTTAGTTGAGACTTATGATTTAAAGTTTTAGAATTTTTAGTTAATTGTAGGATGAGAAATAGATATTTTTTTAAAGACAAGTATGCTAGCAAATTGAATATTTTGTTATATTCTCAACTTTGAAATAATATATCTCAAGATATGAATATTATTTTAAAGTAAAATTTTTATGGTAACTTTATATATATGTGGAGAGTACATATGTTAAAGTTAAGTTTAAAATGAGATGATCATGAATAATTCTCATATAAGTGATGAGTAATTTGATGAAGTTTTGGTATAATATGTTGAGTATACAATTTTATAAAGATTGTATAAAGTATGACATATTAATATCAAGATTAAAAGTTATGATTAAAAGATGATTACGGCTTGAGATTATTTTCACTTTCAAGTTAATTAAGTGAAAATTTAGTATAAGCCAATATCTAAAAAAAATTGGGAAATATGATGTATGATGAATTAAGTATTTGATTGAGAAAAAGATCAAGAAAGTTAAGTTTGAGCAATAACATGAATAATGAATTTCTATAAGATTTGGATAAGTTAATAATTTTAAAAAAATCTTATTGAGTATACGAGCATAGTACTTAGTATATTTGTTTATATTTGATGTAACTTACAGATACAGTACCAGTACAGCACTTATCGTTTTTCAAATGATTTCAAAGACAAAAAGGTGGGGACCCAGACTGGGTATTACATTGACTATAATATGATATCATGTCCGAGGTATGTAAAAGTTTAAGTTTATACGCTTGGGATGAGGAGGCATTAAGTTGTCTCAGAGTATATCCTAAGTTCTAATGGAGGCCGCTTGAGTTGCCTTGAGAAATATCCATTAGATTGTGCACAAGTATCCGATCAGATATCGGCCAGCTGAAGTTAATATACTGGAACAGTTTTAAGTCCAGTTATATATCGGAGATCATGATATTGTATTATTATTGCTGTTTACTTTAGTATGGGTGTTATACGGGGTACAAGAGGATCAGTACTCACCCCCATTGTGTTTTTCAGGTAACAGGGTAGGGACGGAGGTGTGAGCTGAACAGTGGTGGTGGTGGTCGTGCACTTATTTCAAGTGGACATTCATTAAGTATTTGATATGTCTGTATAATAAACCACGTTTTTAAGTATTTCCGCTACGCATATTAAGACTTGAACTTGCATTTTAATAAATTTCAGATTTCAAGTTTTACCATTTAGAGAAGTAAGAATATGGTATTTTAAATGCAAGTTTAAAGGAAATCTGTTTTTATTTATGTCTAAAGAAGTATTAGACAAAAGTTTAAAGATAAATAGATTTTCAAGAAGATAAGTTTGAGTAGCATCCCGAGTTAGTCGCAAAAGATTTCGAAAGATTTATAAGTATTTTGAAGTAAAAGTTGCGAAAAATTTACTCTGATGAGCGGGGTGTTACAGTTATCATCGGATAATCCTAGACCAGCGACGAGGAGTTAGGAAACTTACCTATGAGGAGATGAAACGTCAACGTGATAAGGGACTCTGCTTTAACTATGACGAGAAGTTTACATCAGGTCATCGATGCAAGCAGACGCTCATGATCGAATTGGTCGAGCCTGATGACGAGGAGCCTGAAGAAGACGAACCCGTGCCTGAACCTGAGGTTCACGAGGCAGACTTGAAAATTTTGGTACATGCCATGGCCAACACCAAAGGACCAAGAACAATAAGATTGTCAACGTGGGTCCGAGACGGCGTATCGTTGAGCTGGTAGACAACGGGTCGCCGCACAAGTTTATAAATGCCTCTTTGTCGCGGAAGCTGAGATTACCCACGACCAAGGTTGAGCCATTCGACGTTTGGGTAGCCAACGGCGAGCGATTGAGGTGCTTGGAATATTTCTGAGGAGTATCAATTAAGCTGTAACGAGTAACCGTGAGTGCCGACCTATACGCCATACCTTTAGTCGAGCCGAACGTGGTCCTAGGGGTGCAATGGTTGGAGGGCCTTGGGCGAGTTACTACAGACTGTGGAGAGGGTACCATAGAGTTCACGAAAGAGAATTGCTTGGTCATGTTGGAAACATATCATGTCGAAAGAATCAAAGAGGTTGGGCTTAAAAATATAGAACGACTATGGAAGGGAGGTAATCAAATTATTGCGGTAATAGTCGAGATGGATCGGGAGGAGTTAGGAGAGTCCAGTCGAGGTTCGGGAGCTCCTAAACTAATTTAGCTGAGTGTTCGCTGAGCTAAGGGGCCTCCAAGATGAACGTATAATCACCACATACTCCTTATCGACGAGAGTCGGATGGTGCACATACATATGTATCAATATGCTCACACCTAGAAGGCCGAGATCGAGAAGAAAGTCAGCGAGATGCTTGAGTATGGATTCATTCGGCACAACACGTGTCCGATCTCCTCGCCGGTGTTGCTCGCAAAGGAGAAGGATAGGTCCTGGCGGTTCTATATCGATTACCGAGCTTTGAACACAACAACCATCAAGGATTGGTTTGTTATACCAAGCATAGACAACATGCTCGATGAGTTAGGTGGGCCACGGTACTTCTCGAACCTAGATCTACGGGCCGACTACCACTAGATTTGGATGGCCGAAGAGGACATCCCAAAGACAGCCTTCAAGACACACCGCAGTCCCTACGAGTTCTTGATGCTCTTCGGGCTATGCAACGTCCCATCCAATTTTCAGTTTGTCATGAACTCACTCTTCCACGAGTTGTTGTGCAAGTTGATCCTCGTATTCATTGATAACATTTTAGTCTACTCGAAGACTTGGTCGTAGCATATAGAGCACTTACCGGTCGTCCTAAGCATCTTGTCGAGTAACTCCTTTCATATCAAGCCATCCAAGTGTTCCTTCGGGCAAGAGTCAGTAGAGTACTTGGGTCACTTTACTTCTTATGAAGGAGTGAAGGTTGACCCGCGGAAGATAGAGGCTATGATGGATTGCCCAAAGCCGACTAGCCTGACGCAGTTATGCGGGTTCTTCAGATTGATCTGGTATTACCGGATGTTCGTCAAGGATTATGAGTCCATTGCCAAACCGCTGACTGTGATGACCAAAAAATATGGTTTTAAGTGGACCAAGGCCAGTGAGACTGAATTCCAAGGGCTCAAGCGTGCTATGATGATAACGCCCGTACTTCCGATGCCTAGGTTCGACGTCATGTTCGAGGTGCATACGAGTGTGCCGGTCGTCATCTTTTTATCTAGGCTCGTCCGCGTCCACAGGGTCCAACAAAAAATTACATACTACAAATTACATAAATTAATTCTATGGACCACACAAGGGTCGTACATGAATGATTTAGTAAAGCATTTAAACTATGAGGTGTCTCACCGCGCGAATAAATTATTACAATAATTCCACAACCCAGAAATCCCCGACATGTCTAAGGCTTATGAAACATGCAAACGAGCCACAATAGTCGGATTCAAGAATACCTACAAACAAGCTTATTTGCAAATCTAATCTACCATTCATTGCGCCCAGACACAATTAATTCACATGTGTGACACAAATTCTAATTCGAATAGTGCACAGAGACAAATTAGCCTAGGCTCTTATACGAGTTTTTGAGTTCTATAAAGAACGTCGTCCATGTGCACGTCCAAATCTATTATAAATAAATTTTAACGCATCAGAATCTATAGTTAGGATAAGGATTTATGGTTCAAATTTTTTTCCGACTCTGATATGTTTGTAATTTCTGTTGATGGATATCGTCTGAGCCTTGTCGAATCACCCAGAACCCAAGTCACTTCTCACGTCACCTTGGCCTTCGCACCATCGTCGCTGGCCTATTTACATCGTCTGGGGTCGTCGACATCATGTCGGACCACCACTAGTCAGCTGGTGGTCGTCTGATCTCGATGGTGGTCACCGAGCCTCACTTGTGCGCACTGTTGGTGTCCTGGCTGCACTGTCAGTTCGCGTTGTTTGCGTGCGCCATGGCGTTGCGAGTCGCGCTATCTGCGTGCGCGGGGTTTCTGCGCTGTCAGCGTGCGCGGGACACTACGCGGTCACGCTAGGGTGTGGAGTACATGTGGGCGCTCAAACGCTGTGTGAGTCGCGTGTTGTCTGCCTCCGCGGTGTGCTGTGCATGTTATTCTATCTGCCTGTGCAGGCTGTGTATGGGTAGCGCGCGGCGGTGCGTGCTCACCAGCTATGGCACGTGGGGCTAATGGCAGTGGTTTTGGGAATGCCGGTGGATGGATCTTCCTCCAGTGGTCGTTGTCTCCAAGTTTTGTGGTCGTCCGAGGTGCCGCGGGGACATATATTCGCCGGGATGCGAAAACAAGACCTCGGGATCTTATGTTATATGACCGATCACCTGATCCGATTCGTCATGGTGGAGGACTCATCAGATTTCCCAAAGCCTCATAAATTTGTCTCAGTTTTTTCTTCTTTCAAGGTTGGCCGATCGACCGCTTTAGGAAAAGAGTACTATACGACTAAAAAACTTAACTTGGAGACTAGGAGACTTGGTGTATTTATAGTCTACAACACGGACCCTGAGGAGGTGGTAAGTATGGGCTTAATTGTGGGCCAAGTCGACTCCGCTCATACTCGAATAATAAATACCACTATAAAAATATTATTGAATTCCCTATTCAGCTTCGAATTACAAATAATTTATCTCCCAGCTCATTGCTTGATTTACCTTTCCATGTTTAAGGTTTAACGTCGATTATTTAATTACTGACAATATAATTAATCAACTTCTTGTTCTAAAATTAGTACCACTCAATTCTTTATCATCATGTCAAAAATTAATGCGCCAGCGTGGCCTGACATAATAATTCTTCTTAAGCTCATTTCGAGGACGTCATCACCCTGGCGGACCGGGACACGGTGACTGTAAATAAATTTTATGGCACATCATACACCCGAAATTTTTTACTAAAGTACCGAGTCTGTCGACTTAACAAAATAGATCTCACTCTTGGTAAATGTGTATATGCCCAATTTATTGTCTTACAAGTTAAGAGAACACAATTATTACCGAGGTCAAGAATATTTACTTAGTCAGTATGAAATAATCTTATCCTCCGTAGGTCCGTCAAATACATCTGAGATATACTAGTGTATTTCATTAGTCAAAGACTAACCAATTCAAAATCATACTACATCTTTTCATGACGGTTAGTTCAATTTCATCTAGGTTGTGAACAAATATTTATATTTTACAAAGAACTGACAATATAATTATTTTTGTTCGACATCGAACTATATTATCTATAATGTAAAATAAAGGAACTATGTTTACTTAAATAAATAAACTACAAACATATACTTGACTAAAAGCATATATCTTTATTCAAATTGGAATCGAGACTAATCACAAAATCGAGCTTCTACAGTATACTCCAACATTTTCAGCAGCTATGCCTCCACCCTTTTCTAGACTCTGGGTTCACTACCTTTTCAACTTGCCTCTCTATTTGGGAGGTCAATTCTAGAAGATTTTATAGACTCTTTCTCACTTGATTGGTAGCTAAGATACTAGAGTGAAAGCTTTTAGTCTCTGAGGAACTGCTAGGACTAACTCCCAGTCATTCTTCAAACTGTCTTAGGTTAAGCATATTTCTATCACTGTCCTCTTTTGTAAACAATTCCTATCAGAATATCCAATTTTTTCACAATAAAAGCACAAGTTTTGGAGATTTTCGTACCTGAAATCCACTTATCGGTTTTTCGAATCTAACTAGTGTTGATGTTTCAAGTAGAAATTCACACTTCAACCAACTCAAGCACAATAGATAAGCTAAAAAATAACGAGAATACGTAAAATAACTAAACAAGCAAACATAATCCAATAAACGAGCATGTCCTAATCACTTCTACTAATTAGATAGCAAAATAGGTGCACAAATCGAAATCATAAGCCTTAAAGTAAGTACTCACATTCCTAATGCATGCTTGGTCGAGATCAGAAAAAAAAGATACGAAATTGCATAAAAATAAAACTTGCCGGAAAAGGTTGCCGGAAAAAGTTGCTGGAAAATCCTAAGCTAGAGAGAATCTAGAGAGAAATCTAAAAACAAAAGACATTACCAAAAAGAGTGAAGTAGCAAATGAAATCTAGTGTGTTCAATTACAAAGGGCCAAAATCTATTTATAGTCTAGCTCAAAACACACAGCAGAAACACGCACATTAAATGAGACACACTCTCGAGCTCGCCAGCATTTCCGCAGGTTGCGGGTACGTACGAGACGGCACGGGGACGACACGAGGTGGCATGGAGAAAATGGACACTCCCGAGCTCGCGGAAGGATCCGCGCATGCGGACAGTAGCGGAGAAATACTCTCGATGTTGCAAACAAACTCGCGCGGCACGGACAGGCAGTGGGACTATACTATCGATCTCGCGGACAAGCTCGAGGGGCGCACACATAGGAAAAGGTGCTCTCGAGTCGCGGACTCTCCAGCGAGGTCGCGAATGCGGTTGAAGGCGCGGCCGAGGTCGCGGAACAGCTCGCGAGTTCGCGAGTGTGGCCTGATTTTGAGAACTTGATCCAGACGGCTCGAAAAACTCAGAATGGAAATAGCTCGTGGTCCGAAACTTCTCGAAATTGAATCGAAATACTTGGGAAATCTCGTCTCTCGAGACTCAGTTCGACTCTTCTCGTCATCCTCGAAATAAACTTGAAAATACACCAAAAAGCACGGAAAGGTACGCCAAGATATAAAACAAAAAGAAAGACACAAAAACACATGGAAAACGATAAAATAGACCGGTCAACACTAAAACTATCCTAAAACCGACTCAACTACGTACATAAATCACATAAAAAGGAACACAAAAACACAATAAACAATCATTTGTGAGTTGTCCCACATCATTCATATATGGAAAATAGACCCACCTTATAAGACTAATAGACTACTCCTCCTTCCACCAATTGGTTTTGGGATGGATACCCATTTGGGCTTCATCTGGGCTTTTTCCCCACTTTGGTGCGCTTCATGATAGTGGACCCGCACCCGTTTTCCCCCAGTTTCTGTCATGGTATCAGAGCCGATCCTATTGGTGACCGTGCGATGACGTACCCGTCACCCAGCCAGTTGGACTTGGGCTTTCGAAGGACTCACAAGCAGTGTTCTAAAAGTCGCTAGGCGCCCGCTAGGCGCCCGACCAGCGTCTAGCGCCTAGAGGGCCTAGAAATTAATATTAAATATCTTATTTTTTGTTTATTTATTTTCACTTTCTAAAATATATTCTAATAAAAATTGAAAACATGATAGAAATTAGTAATCCTCATTAGCAACTCACATGACAACAAGTTAGTAATGTTGCACTAACCACAATCTAAAAACAAACTCCAAGTCTAAAACAAACTCAAATCAAACTTCAAGTCCAAATAAATAGTAAATACATAAACACTACTAAGTAGTAAGTACATAACCACAATCTCAAAAGAAACTCCACGTTTAAAACATACTCCAAGTATCAAAGATTCAAAACAACCCACTTGACCAAATGTCCAAAACACAATTAAGAAACAAGAAGCAATAGCCAATATCTAAGAAATATCAAACATAGCCAAGCACAAGAGGATCTTCTTCTTCTTCTCCATAATTTTCTAATACACGCTCTTCATCCGACTCAAATTCAATGTCATTCTCATTAACTTGATCCTCCTCCTCGGATTCAAAATCTTTTTCCTCAAGCTCTCTCACTCTTGATGTGTCATGCTCAACTTCAAGTCCATTAACGTCTTCATCTTCATCGTCTACTAATTCCAGAATAATCCACTCTTGAGCTTTACTTGCCTCACTATCAAGTAACACATCATTTTCTTTCCTCCATTTGCGCTTGTTCAATAAACGGGAATTGAATTGCACATAGACTAGATTGTTCAAGCGCGATACATCAAGCCGATTTTTTTTTTTTGTATGTATCTAAGAAATAAATAAAATCCCATTTTATAATATAAGTATGAAATAAGAATAATAACAATGAAAAGACTTAACAAAACAATTAAAACATAGTATATCCAACTAACCCCTTCGAATGTACTCCAATTTCTTTCACATCCGGACGAGCTCGTGGTTAATGACAAGATTCTTATGGCAAATCTTTGCAAATTAGGCGTTCCACATCCATAATTTAACCACCAAGTAGCTATGCATGAAATATATATATATATATATATCAAACTTCTCGTCGTTCACTTCACAACCTTTTGCGGCAATTGGCTTTCCAAAGACTCCTCCCTTTGTCATATAAACGGGCAACTCAACGTTCATGATTTTATGCATCAAATCAAAGTTACCATGACAAATGACATCAAGACAACAAGAACTCCATCCGAAACAACTTGATCTAGTATGAGATTCGGGTCCTTATAATGATAATAAGGATTTAGTAGATATGCCATCAAGTGCAACGGGGTGTCCAATCTACCCTTCATCTTCGTGTCAATGATTTCTAAGATAGGATCATGGTTCTTGACAAGATTGTTCAAGACACTTTTTATATCCTCTTTGGCATGCATAAGCTCCCCATACAAAAATCCCATCGACAGCTTCTTATCGGCATCCGCTATACAAAGCACCTTCGCTAAAGGAGCCAAAATAGTCAAGAAAAAAGTCACACCATTCCAAAAACCAATAGACATCACGATATTGTAACTAGCTTTTCCCTTCATCGTCTTGGACCATTTGCACTCATCCCACTCGGAGCTAGTAAACATTGCCCTTAATTGTGCCTTTTTTTCAATCAAACTTTGCAAGCTAAGAAATGAAGAGGCGAATCGTGTGACTCCAGGTCTTACTATGTCCCTCCTTTTAGTGTAAGACCTCATCATGGATAAGGTCTTATGATGTGCATAAATGAATATTAGTCAATGCCTTTGCTTGTTCAATGGTTTTGATGAACCGGGGTAGTTTTGCAATGCCCTCCAAGATAAGATTGATGGTGTGTGCGGCACATGAAGTCCAAAAGATTGTTGGCCTCTTTTTGCGCAATAACTTCGCCGCTCCCATATTATTTGAAACATTGTCCGTCACAACTTGAAGAACATTCTCGGGCCCAACTTGCTCAATGCATTGATCCACATACTCAAAAATCATTTCACTTGTGTGAGATATATCGGAAGATTCCTTGGAAGATAGAAACATTGCTCCAATTTTAGAATTCACACAAATTCATGATGCTTCTTCTCTTTCTATCACTCCAAGCATCCGTCATAATCGAGCAACCACTCTTCTTCCATTCATCTTCATGAGGCTTCATCTTGAGTTTGGTTCTTTCAACCGCTTTCTTCAACAATGGCTCTCTCATCTCATATGAACTAGGAGGCTTCCACCTCGGCCCAAATTGACCGAGCGCTTCGGTAAAGAGCCGAAAGCTATCAAGCTCAAATACATTGAAAGATATGCCCCCTTCATTAGCCCAATCGACTAAATAATCTTTCACCAAGTTGGATCGTTCTTTCCAAATAGCATCATTAATGTTTTGTTCCCGCATCGTCTTTGCCACGTTCAATGATGCTTTCGGGTTGAGTGTTGTAGCAAATCTATCCATTGGGCCAAGAGAGTGAGATTCTTTTGCTTTTACGCATTGTTGAAAGGACTCAATATTCAACCCTTTAATGTTAACCGAAGATAGCAACTCTTCTTGAAGTTCGTTTGTCTTCATCTTCCTGGCTTTGGACTCATTGATGGAATTTCTACATTTAGCTTGATCTTCTTTTGTTGCTTTTCTACATGAAACAACATTACCGGAAATTTGGCCAATATGCTCTTTCAATCTACGTATACCACCCGACATAACTTTACTACATAACAAGCATTTCACCTTATATTTGTTATATGGATCGGCTAGATGTTCGCTAATTATTTTCGCTATTCGCAAGTGTACGGAGTAGCTATAGGTAGTGGCGAGCAAGGTCGTATTCCACAGAGATTGTAGTTAAATTAATTAAGTACTAAAATAACGACGATTAAATATTATCTAGACTAGTGAATTGAATGATGATTATAAACTAAGAATTAAACTAAAAACTAATTTATCTAAACAAATAAAAATAAAATAAGATACAAAAGGTAGATTCTAGGTTATGCTTTCCTCGGAATTAATTCATGAAACGTTTATATTCAAACAAACCTTATTTAATTTTACCAATCGTAGAGATAATCGCTAAATTGATTTCAAACCTTTCTCTCGAACAAGTTAAATCGTAGATATTAATTGTTATCTATCTCCTCTCGGTCTCAAGATGAACAACTAACTCCCATAAGTTCCTAAGATTTTCATTCTCTCGCAAGGTCCTATCAACCTCTCGGTCTGTTTATTCTCTTACGTTATAAATTTCCCAATTCTAGCAATCAATTATCTCCTCTCGGTCTCAAATTGATTACAAATATGCATTCATAGTGGCCATCTACTCACACAATAATAATAAGCACAAGAAATTTATTAAACGAAAGATAAACCGGAATGAAATAAATAAAAACTAAATCATAAATCAATCCGAGTACTAACAAATCCTAGAATCTAAGATAAATCTAGCCTAGAAACATGTTTTCAAAATAAGAAAAATAGATATAAAAGATTGAGTTCGAAAGAGGAAAAGAAAAAGAAAGAAAAAACTTATTCGGCTCCGTCGAT
This sequence comes from Striga asiatica, assembly GCA_008636005.1. Classification (NCBI taxonomy): domain Eukaryota; kingdom Viridiplantae; phylum Streptophyta; class Magnoliopsida; order Lamiales; family Orobanchaceae; genus Striga; species Striga asiatica. The sequence goes on from BKCP01007404.1 coordinate 53,200, forward strand.
CCTTTCTTCTCGGCTTTCTCCCTCGTCTTGCTCGTGTTTCTAGCCTCCAAAGGTCTCCCAAGATCTGAAAATATGTCCAAGACTCCCTAAAAACGTGTCCAAGGGTTGTATATATAGTTGAGGTCGAGTCCTAGTCCAAATAGGTCGAAAAATCCCAAAAAATAGGAAAAACGCGTAAAATCCGTACAAGTCGCGCCCAGGGTCACACGAGTCGTGTGAGATTGCCGTAAGCTCGTATCGGACCCGTTTCGAACAACACGAGTCGTGTCTCGGGCTCACACGACCCGTGTGTACCTAGGAGTTCAAAACAGCACCAGATCGTCATTCTCAGCTCGGTTCGTGGCTCCTGGTCGAATTTCCGGCATACGACGTGTTCAGAATACGTCCAGGTCGTCGGACATGGCGTCTCCGGTCGGATTCCGGCAGCTCCCGTCACCAGTTTTTCTCCGGCAATAACTTGATTTGCAGACGTCTACTCCGGCATAGTTCATGGAATCAGAGGTCTTCAAGATGTTCAGGACGGACGGCGGTCAGTTATTGGCGTCGTGGTGGTCCGGTGGAGAAGCTTGGTCGCGAAGCTCCTCAAAAATGGCGGATGGCATGGTTCACGTAGAAGATGAAAGGGAGGTGGACATTGCATCACCACAAAATTACACTTTTGCCATTACTCAAATTGATTTTTTGGGCCAGCCACTTCCTAGTGCTTTGGGCTTAATTAGAATGCCGAACTACAATATATGAGGGCTCATTTGTTCTCCTTGTGGGCTGTGTATCGGGCTCAATGTATGGCTCGCAATTCTTTTATATCCGTTTGACGCCGTTTTCGACTCCAAAAATTAACTCGACCTGTTTCCTGTCAAAACTCAAATAAAATACCTTTGTCATAGCTTAATAATATTAATTAATTAAATAATTAATTATATAATAATTAATTAAATAATAACTAATTATATACCAAACTACGACGAAACAGACACGGAAATCATTATAAAATGCACGTAAATATAACGCATGTCACTAGAACACCATAGTTCCAACCTATGTCATCCGACTTTCTTTTAAATACTTGAGAATCATTCTCGGCCTCGGTGGACGTCCGGGAATCACACGAAGTACTTTTTGATGCCGAACTACTAGCCATTGAAAAAACCTAACAAAAAAATAATGAATAATATTAATACATCAACAACATTGTTGCAAAAAAACACAATATACATGAATGTATATTATTTTTTTTTTTCAATTTTCGAATGTTACATACTTGAGCTTTTACTAAGTTATCTCTTTGGAATTTCATCGAACACATTGTCTACATCCTTAGGGTTTAACCATTACACACCACAATGGTATTATAGCTAACCAACCAACACCATATTTCATCAACTTCACATAAAAAGATTCCAATAAATTTAGAAATCTTAAAATTAACAAAACCTAATTACAATTTACAACCAAGTGAACCAAGTCAAATGTCCAAAAATTACATAGAAGAAGAAATTTTAAAGTACCTGAGGGAGGCTCGAGAGTCCACGTAGAGGGAACTAGATTGTCCGACGGTGAGTCAGGCGGCGGCGAGTCAGTTCGGAGGGCGCGTCGAGGAGGGCCGCGTTCTGTGAGTCAGTGACTTCTTTGTCCGAGGCTCCGAGCGAGAAGAACTTTTGAGTTCTGTCTTCTGTGATGGTGAGAACACTGAGAAGTCGTGTTTTACCGTTTTNGCCCGGCCGATTTGGCCAAATCGTCGGCGGCGTACTGGCGCCCAGCGCCTAGGCGGCCGCCTAGCCCGACTTTTCGAACACTGCTCACAAGTGAAGGGGCGTGTTAGAATATCACCCACATCCTTCATATATGGAAAATAGATCCACCTTATAAGATTAATGCGCTACTTCTCCTTCCACCAATTGGTTTTGGGATGAAACCCCATTTGGGCTTCATCTGGGCTTTTCCCCGCTTTGGTGCGCTTCATGATAGTGGGCCCGCATCCGTTTTCCTCCAGTTTTTGTCAATAGATATAGATTTGATATTAATTTCACATTTGAAGGAAACATTGAGGAATATTGAATTTGTTCCAGTAACATTCAAGATCACAAAGAATGATCATTTAAGTATGACGAATCAAATTAAGAGGACATGAATGAACATTGACGAGATATGAAAGTCGCGTCATCATGGCCCAAAAGACTCCATTTCATAGGACATGGCGTCCTCGTTCACTAATAATATTATGAGACAAGAAACAAAGTTTACAAAGGATATTTGATAGTTTTCCCTCCTACCCACCACTAACAACAAACACTACAATTTTTGAATTTTGAACACTACATTTCTATCCACAACACCCTCAAGAATCCCTAAATGATCATCAACTGACTGCTCCACAGCACCACCTTCATCATCAATATCAAAGGTAATATTCAAATCCAACGGCTCATCACAAGTGCGCTTGATCTCTTCTCCATCTCCACCCATATTACCTGTTTTCCGCTTACCACAAGGAGAACAAGCCCTTGACCTGAGTCTAAACACTTCACAGCTCAATATAACAATTGCATCACAAAACATAGCTTCTTCACCAATCCCCGTGCTGCTTTGTATTCTTCCTCTTTCGATTGCCCGTTTTATCCCCATTTGTGATATGTGATCCGCTTGCTCTAAATCTTCTAACAAGAACACACGGTGTGGATTTTCAAAAACTGCGTGGGAAAACTGGTCTATGTAACTTTGTTCGTCCCTCTCTCTTTTGTTATGATGATCCTTGGACAATGCATCGGATTTTGTGGATGAGGCGAAACTGCTTATTCCGATTGATACGAAGTTAGAGGATGAGCCAAACACTGTCTTAGCAAGGTGTCTTGAGACTTTCTCTTTTGCTAGTGCATCGGGGCCGAGAAAGAGTAGCCATGTTTCGTTCTTGACATCGTTGTTGCCTGTCACCTTTTTAGAAGACTTGAATAAATTAGTTTTGTGTACACCTAAAAGATATAAATAAAACTATCCACTTTTACTCTAAATATAATTGTAAAATATATCCAAAAGGTTGCTGGACAAATTTTCTATCTACTCCAAGTTACTGGCCTCATTGACAAATTTTGAACGCAAATTGGTTAGAACATATTCAATATAATGAGATAATGTTTCTTGGGTTGGCACAAGATTGATAAAATGTAATGTTGATAAATAGAATTCAATATCACTTAAATGGACAAGATATTAGAAAGAAACTAAATAAACTTGAACTGAAAATATAAATAATATTTTTATGTTACTTACAGTTCATTTTGAAATGATTATTTTTATGGTAAAAATCAATTATATTTGAGATTTAAAAAACAAAAAATATAGTTCATTTTACTTATGTGGCATGGACTTCTAAAAAATGTTCATTTATATGGAAATATCTCAATTTGCCACTAACCAGATTTGGTCTTTATTCAGTACTTTTGTATATTAGATGTTGACACAGAAATAAGACTATATGGTAGCTATATATTTGTAGTTACCATATAGTACACTAGAGTACATGTAAAAATGTAGCCTAGTACTCGTAAAATTAAATGATCGATCGGCAAGATGTTTCACAAAAGAAGTAGATATTCTCAAATTAAAGAACTAATATTACATCTTACACGAAAAGACCATGCATGATTCAAATTAATATATTAAAAACTGTTACCTCGTACTTTCTTCTTAACATTCCAGATCTGCATTGCAATATGGTTCCAGCTATTTCAGGGATTATTTCCTTTTGCCATGGAACCTTTTTCTCCAGTGCACTGCACAAAATATTCAGGTTTTGCGAGTTGAATTCTTTGAATTTTTGAGAATATGCTGCATCCATATGGTTGTCACTTGAGGAAGGAGAACTTGTAGTTGAACAAGAAAATGGCTTAGGGTTATGTGGGTCAAACGAGAAGCAAGAAGTCGATGAAGATGGTGACAATGTAAGGTTTTTTTGCGAACGTCTAGGTTGCTTGTGGACAGAAATGCAGTACGAGTTCCATTTCTTGGCCAACTCCGTGATGGACTCACAGTCCTGCCATCGAAATTCATGATATATATATTAGGCATCATAATTTCTTAAATTGGAATAATTTGAAAAAAAGAAAAAACTCAGTCGATAGAGAATTAAAAGTTGAAATATATCCATACTGCCATTTTGGGAATTAACAAATAATATAGTCCCATGAACAGTATTTCGTAATTCTTGAAATGGACTAATTGGAGGAGTCTTAACCAGACATTCAAAGTATGACCTACGCATGACATGTCAGTTTCTATTCAAATTTATATTTTCGTTCAAAATTATTTTGAAATTGGTAAATTAAAAATGTTGACTGAAAATTTAAAGAAGTACTCATGACATCTATATCTTGCCAAAATTTGGATTTTCGGCTAAATTTTCCTAGAATTGAGCAATTTGAAAATTATGGAGCTATTATTAATTAATTGTACTGTAATAAAAGAAAATTATCATGCAGCCATAATTATTTGGTTTTGAGTGTAGAATAGAATTTGGAATATTGAATATATATACGATCCTTGTTAACGGCCATGTACAAGTGATCTGGCAAAATATATACGACCTTCACCTGATGACTGTTATAGCAAGGTCTTGAACCTTCATCTTTGAGCCATGGAGGCAAACTCGACAATTTCAACTGATCATTAGTCCCACAAATGCTGCTTTTTTCCAATCCTTTTCCCGCCTTTTCTGCTTCAAACTTTGCCAAACAATCAAAACAACAAGTGAGCTTGATCACCTCTCCATCTATAATCACTTCCTCATGACCAATTCCATTTTCCGCTCCTCGTCTAGCTTCCGCACAACCCTCGTCACTAATTACCCAAGCATAAAACCAAAAATAATTATTCCAAACACCGAACAAACAGAAAAATAAAAATACAAAAACTCAAAAAATAAAAAAAATAAAAAAAAAATTGATTATTAATTAGATCACACACCTTGGAGAAACGACACTCAAGCCCAAACCATGTACACGATTAATCGTAACCATACTTAGCCCCCAAACATCCTCAAGCGAGCCGTACCCTTTTTGACACCTCCTATAACCCTCAAAATCCGCAACACGGCTACTAATCATATATTCCACGTTGGATTTCACTTGAGTGCTCGAAAAACCGGCTTCTCTCATGACTCGGCTCACACTCGGGTCATCCAATATGGAAACAACAAGCTGCCCGAGCCCAATTCTGACTGAACTCTGCTGTTCGGAAGATTCACGGCGCTGGTGGGCCGCGACCCGCTTGAAAGCGGCCACGAGGGCGTTGGAGACTGAAGGGTACAGGTGGCGGGCAAGGATTGGGCCAGCACATCCGGCTGGGAGGCGGTTGAGGGCCACGTTGAAGCAGAACTCGAGGGCTTTGAACTGGAGAGGATGGGAGTGGGAACGGGAGCACGCGGACCTCAGCAAGCCGTCGGGAGTTGCCAGCATGGCATTTGCCACGTGGAGTGGGGTCACCTGAGGGTGGCCACGTTGCCTTGCCAGGCTGGCTGCCTGGGTCACTGTGGCAGCTGCCTCGGGTGTTAGGGCTGCCTGCACTGGAGAAACTCCACCTCTCATTATTTTTTATTTTTTTTTTTACTTAATTTTTGGGATAAGCTTAGATTTGATTTGATCTTTGTACAGTAGCTAGAATAATAACAGATTGATCGAAGGTAGTGAAAAATATAAAAGGGGTGACTGGTGAGTAGTGTGCTTTTCTTGTGAATGAGGTAAATTAAATTAANGGGAAAGTGGAGAGAGAGTGCATGTGCTGACAAGGAGGACGGATTAATGCAGCGGTACCAAAGGCAAATCAGCTTTTTATTTCTACTTTTTCTTTCTTTCTCGAGATTTATTTACAAAATTAGAGACACATAAATAATTTTTTGATTGATAGATTCTATCATATAGTGGTAGTGGGACTCTGCCTTTCATGCAACTTGCTCTGTGTTGATTGAATTGAATTAGGAGAGAGGCATGAGCCTCGATATCAATCACATCTATCTATCTCGAAGTTTGTTAAAAAAAACTTGTTCCTAATTGTCTCCTTGGCTTAATTAGTAATGCAGGTAAAGTACAGAGAGAGCTACGTTCAGATTTTCTAGCTCTTCTACTTTTGTATTCCAATTCATTTTTATAATTCCATAATTAGTTAGTTTTTTACTGTGCCAAAAGAAAAAAAAAAAAAAGATTTGTGCTAAAGGTTAAAAGAAAAAATGCATCCCATCATTATTTGTTCCATATCAAATTAAACAAGTGATCGAAATTAATTACTATAAACCCTTGATTTTGTTAAATTGGGGTAAAAAAGAAAGGCAAATAAGACACAGAAAACGAGGGCCTGAAAAGTGACGAAAGAAGTGGGAGCTGTCTGTTTGAAGGAATCGGGAACTGTGTACGATCTATCTCCTCCTTTAGGGAATAAAGAGGCTCTCGATGCAGTTAAAGGTTGTACCTTTGCATGCATTTTATGGATATATAGCTTAGCTTCACTCATAAAACGTAATTTTGCTCTTTTTTCTATGGCTACTGTATTCAGACAGAAAGATGCAAGTATTTTTTTTAGTTCAAGAATTGCTACTTATAGATTTTTAACAATGATTTATGATCAATATGATATATGCATTACCATTAGTCCACTATCAATTATTCTTGTACTTATTTCTAGATTGAGAATGCTCTTTCCTTTTTTTATTAAAATTTTTAATTTTTTTTATTAACCAGAATTTGATAGTTTTTTTTTTTCATATAAATATATAGTGTCACCAAGGATAATACTCAAATACTTCAGAATTTCATAGGGTTTTTATATATAAATGTATCGACATTCAAAAGATGGTATTTTCAGTCTCAGTCAAAAAGGTTCTCCATCTTTGATGTTCTTAAAAGACATACAAAGAGCACCAAGTAATTTTGAACGCAAAGTTTTCTACACAAGTCTGGAAAAGCAATGTTTGAATGAAAAGCAAGGTATATATAGACGCGAGTTCTTTATCATACTTACTCGAATTGTAACTCATACTGTTTCGTCCAATGACCATAAACTTTGAGTAATTTTAAATAACTAGTAAAGTGCACGTGCGATGCACGTAGCGACGAATGCTTTTTACCGATTAAATTTAGTAAGATAAATTAATTAATTTATTACACATATGACTGCAGGAACAAAATAAAATGTAGAATAAATTAACTTTTCATGCATTTTATTTTAAATATAAAAATGTTGTCGTAATATAAAAAGATTTAAATATCATATTACAACTCCAACAAAAATATATGAAAAATGAGTTCTTAATGAAAAAACAATAAATGACTAAATAAAGACATAATGTATATTATAGATGCATGAGTTCTTTTATTTATTTATGTTATATTCAAGAGTCATTTTCTTTTATTTTGGTTTTGATGTTCTCATAAGAAACATTCATACTCGTTGAATTCTAATACATCAATAGAATTACAAAATTCTTCTTAATTAATTTTGCAAAACGTCTGTTTTATTCAACACTTAGAAATACTTTAGCCAAATATATAGTCAAACTTTATGATTGTATGATCATTATAAGGTATTTCTACTAATAGTTCATAAGTATCTCTGTGAAATAAACAATTGTATCATTAAATTTCTTGATATTTGTGTCATTAAAATTCTTGATATTTCTTTTAATCAATGTATAAACTACTACATTTCTCTCTCTCTCTCTCTCTCTCTCCCCCTTTCTCTCTCTCTCTCTCCACATAGACAAATTAGTAGTTACCCCATGAGGTGGGAACGAATTTCATCTCTAAATAAAATTTGATTTTCCAAAATCATGTACTTCTATGAAGATGCTAAATTATTTTTTTGAAATCATCACACATTACATGAAAATATGTACTCTAAAACAAATGCGCGTATGATCGAGCACAATACACAATTATGATTGTAAATTCTTATCAAAAAGTGACAACTTATTCAACATTCAAAAATATTTTAATCAGTATTAAACATTCCCGTTTCAGTGTTATTAATTTGGAAGATAGATACCTTCCATATTCTTTTAGATTTGCAATATTTATGTGTCTAATAACATTTATTGCGTTTATTGTCCAATGTTTTGTATCATAACTAATTTTTAAAAAATTCAAGATAAAGATCCTTCATTGGTTCTTCAATAATAACAAAACAAATCAAAACAATGAGACAATATTTAGAATTAGATATTTCAGATGAGAAGAATTTGAATTATACTATATTATCATACTCTTAGTCATTTGTTAACTTTATTATTATGAAGTCATTATTAAAGTTTGTGGTCTATTTTATGATAATATCGAATCATTAATTATGAGAACTAATTTCTTATAGAGACATGGATCTATAATTATTTTATAAGATTCTTTTAGGTCTATTTATTATTTTAAATTGGTATTGGTATATATATATTATTTTACATCGATATAAATAATTATATTATTTTTATTTTATTTACAAAACATTGGTAAAATCAAATATCATGGGAAAGAAATGATATGATATATTACATATAAAAGGGTAACCAAAAAAAAATAAGTATTTCAAAATTAAGAAATTTAATGGTGTAAATTAACTAATTTTTTAACTAAAAAATTATGACTAACATACCGATTTCTAAGACAAAAAAATAAATATATTTTTTATAAATGTGCATCTCAAGTATATTTTACATTTATCATTCGCTAGCTCCAATTGATATATGACATTTATTAATTTTATCATTTTTTTTTATTTTTGAGTGGAATGTCAGTTATAAGCTTTCTCATTGTGTAGTTTTACCTTTTTATTACGTAGAACATCATCTTTACATCTTGTTTAGTATTAATATTACCTTTTCAGTAGAACATCATTCTGGCCTCTTCTTTAATTATTATAATACTAATAAAATATTTAAGGACTTTTCAACTTATATGTATTTTTTAATTACTAATTATCATAAATTAAATGATAATTACATTAAATATGTTATATTTTGTATCATTATTTACAATTTTCAAAACAATTAACTGCACACAATATTATATATAGTGCGAATTTTTTAGTTTGATTTGGAGTCATACTTTTACTACAAGAAAATGATGAAATTCCAATGAAAACATATTACAGCGAAATTTCGAGAACAATTCTAACGAATATTTCAACGTTACAATTTTCGTTTGAATTTTTCAATGAAAATTATAACAAAAATATTTTGTTGCAATCATGTGCAGATCCATGTTTGTCCAATAGTCCCGAAACTGGCATCATCCCAAAACAAATAGCATAAGATATCTAACAAACATTATGGGAATATTTTTCATAATTTTAATCATGTCCTCTATTTAGAAAATAAAATTAAAAGAATAAAGACAAATAATGATTAATTTACAACTCAACCAATTATAATTTAATTCAACTCATAACGTTATTAAAATTATAACATCAATGCGGTATCCCAACTAAAGAAAATATGATATCAAATTTTACAATTTTACGCTCTATTTCTCTCTTTTCTTTTTATTCTTGATGATATCTTATTATCTCTCTTTTGCGACATAATTTTTATCTAATTTTAGAAAATATATTTTAAGTCTTTTTTAAGTGTATGTAGAATTCTAGTTATATATTCGTAATTTATACAATCATCTATTATATTGTCGAGTCAACTATACTACAACATAAAATTTTTGTTCATAAAAAGATTTTGAAAAATGTATTATTTTTTTATGATTTTCTTATGTCGAATTGAGAAAAGCTATTTTTTTTTTTTAATATTATTGAACTTATTGTGATTGTATTGATGTGTTAAAAAAAGTATTACATATGAGAAAGTTGACAAATTAAGAAAAGTATACTTTATAAATTGTAATGACATTATGTTGTTTTGATGCAATACTTTTTGTATACTTTATAAATTGTAATGACAAATAGTTGAGAATATTTAGATCTTTTATAAGTATTTATTATGTTGTTTTTGTTGCATAATTTTTTGTTTAAATAAATTTTATATATTAAAATCATTATATATGATTACGATTTTATCATCAAAATTATATTAAAAATAAGGATGTTATTCAAAAAAAAAAAAATCAATATCATTTCAAAACTTTGTTGTTTGGGTTAATGTTGAGTTGATTTTTTAGAGATATTGAAGAAAACGGCTTGGGAGATATGTGGAAGAAACCAAATTCTTGAAGAATAATGGTGTGAACATTGTGGTTGATTTTTAAGAGATGTGGAATGTTTTGTTCATTTAATTGTATTAAATGAATAAAATATTAAATGAGAATTAGTGTATTACTAATTTGAGGTTAAAAATATGTCAAATAAAGAGAATTTAGGTACATATTAGTTATTAATAAAAAAAATATAAGATGAGATATATATTATGTTATTACTAATTTGCCATTAAAAATATATCAAAATAAGGGTATATTAGTTAGTTCTTTCTTTTACAAAAACACTCGTCCTTTTATAGTAGTATTTTGAGTTACCATTTTAGTTAGCACAACATTTAGACATAGAATATAATAAAATATTTGGATCAAATATTACATAAGATTATTTTGTAGATATTGTTTACAAGAACCAATATGTTTTGGTGGACTTATGTGGAAGAGTTATTGTTTTTCAAATAGCTACTTAGCTAAGAGAATCATAACGATTTCTTCAAAGACCACCTCAATCTCCATCATTTTTAGTAAAATTTAGAATTATTTGAGTCATACTTTGGGCGTGTATCGTAATAGTTTTCAATGTTACGCCGTTATTTATTTAATTAAATATTAGTGATTACCAAAAAAAATAAGATTTGAAGAGTATTAATGTATTACTAATTTGTCATTAAAATTAAGTCAAAGTAAGGGTTTTTTAGGTAGTTCATTTGTTAATTAAAAATATAAAATAAGATGGATATTACTGTATTACTAATTTGCCATTAAAAATATGACAAAGTAAGGGTTTTTTAGACAGATCATTATTTTTACAAAATCACTCGTCCTTTTATAATAGTATAGATAAAGTAATATAGCACTTCTGTAATTAATCAATGTATTGTTTTTTTTTTTACCAGGTGTCAATGTGTAAGTGCGCGTAATGTGTACCAAATTTATAAGACGGATTGGGACCGCCTTTAGTAATTGGTACTGTCTAATAAATATCAAATAAATGTACTTGACATTGATGTAAAATTTAGAACCCACCTCAATGAACTTATTTTAGACTCAATGTCTTGACTATTTAAAATTAAATTTAACTAATAAATGGTTATGTCTCAACTAATATTTATTTAGTTTACCAATAACCAACAAAGACATATTATTTAATTATTTGATACGTGTTCATCAGTCGTGACTCATTTTTTAATACAAACAATTAAAATTACGATATGTTTGTACTTGACATGTATTTTTTTAAAATTTTATTTTTTATTAAATATTTTAGTTTAAAATATTTATCTAATTTTCATAATTTATATTTTATGAATTAAAATAATTATAAGTGTTCGTATGCTTCTTGCCTGAATTTTATAATTTTTTTATCTTAAATTTTGAACATAAAAATTAAATCTAATAGTAGTGAAATTAGATACAAAATATTTAAAAACATGCGCAATGAATAACACACCAATATTCTTCATAATAAATAAGTAAATAAATAACAACATGTTTGTAGAATATTTTTATTTCATTTTCTACAATAACAAATTAAATCTAATAACAGTGAAATTAGATGTAATATGTTTTAAAAACATGCACATAAATAAATAAATACATAACATCATGTTTGTAGAATTTTTTTGATTCATTTTCTACAAGTTGAAAAATCTAAAACATATGATCATGATTAAATTAATCGATAAAACAAAGTATTATATATATATATATATATATATATATATATATGAAATATATGTAATAAATATTATTTGACATAATATAAAGAGTATTTCGTAAGTACCTTTTTATTTATTAGTAATATCGCGATAACATAAAAATATGACTATAATGTTAAATGGTAGGTAATTAATTATTTTAGACTTATAAATTTATGTTCATAAAATATTTTGTAGGTAAATTCCTTCGAATGTCTTCTCCCTCAATTGCCAACGTTTTCCCACGTTTTCTACGTTTTCCCACGTTTTCTTAAGATTTTGGCACGATCTGCTGAGTCATGCTGTTACGCTGTTACGGAGACTTTCTACTGTCAGACAGTGGGTGAGTAAGTGGTCATGCCACGTCAAAAAAATATTGGCCCAGACAGTGAGCATTGCAGAAAAAAAAAATAAAGACGATGTTATGTGGCACATATTTTTTTGGACTCAACAGTCTCGCACTAGAAATTCTTTAATTAATTAATCACACTAGCAATCATTTAAGCACCATCAAAAGTGATGTGGCTTACTTATCCATATTTTTATTTGGCTAAATTACAAAATATAACTACTAATTTTTACGGGTTGGCATTGTTAGCTGCCATCTTTTCGATTTAGCAATAGTAGCTAATGGTTCTAAAATTTCTGTATTTTTACCTAATTTCAGCAAAACTTGTTGTAATCCGGGTTGATATTACAAACTATGTTGACATAGACTTCACGTGGCCTACTTAATCCATATCAGCACAACATCCTATAAATACATGTAAATCGAACAACAACCCTAGTTATTAATATGTCGATTTGATGACATCCTCTATCTAATTGCGTAGCAAGAGGAAGCCAAACTCCTCTCCTTCTGTATAGAGTGAGCTTCTTTAATTTTCCTCAATTGTTTTCATTAATATGTGAACATCTTGAAGTTCTTTTTATTTTATTTGTTTATGACGTTACATTAGTATCAAGATTAAAAGTGTTTGAATTAAAGTGGTTGTCCTCCATTGTGGTTTATAATTTGACTTTATACAAACAAGTGGGAACATAATAAGACATACATTTTATTCATTTGTATAGTTGTTATTTTTTGTTTATTATTGTCTTTTATTTACCAACTCGTAGGAGTGGTCAATTGAGTGATGTTGTAATTGATTGTTGTTGTGTCCTATGGAAATCAACTTGTGAATGAACATGTTTCTTAATATAATGGGGGTGGTTCATTTATCTTTAAATACGTGGATATTAAAGGTATGACCATAGATGCCCTAAATAACTTTTCTGATGAGGTTGATGGAAGAAAAAGGAGGAAGCATCGATTATTGTCTGGGAATAGATTTAAGGGAGTTTTCACTGATGAAGATGCTAGGTCTTGGTTTATTTAGCATCAGGCTATTAGGGAGATGGAAACTTGTGTGAATGTGATACAAAGTAGTGATGCAATTGACGGTGAAGACTGTAATGGAGACTCGCTTCAAAAGATATCTGTTGAGGACTCTCTTGATTCTGATTACAATGTGGAAACTGAGCAAAGTGATGATCATGAGATTTTTAAGAAAAACGATGATCTTAGTGTGGACACAACAAATCAGTTGTCAGAAATATCTCTTGAAAATGATGGTGGAGAAGCATCTGTTCAGAAAGAGTGTGATGTAGTCTTTGTTCAAAAGAACTCTGCTGAATACTCTTTTGACTCTCATTACAATGTTGAAGCTGAGGAAAGTGATGATGATGAGCAGTTTTAGAATAATGTTGTGTGGACACAACAAATCAACTTTCAGAAGCATCTCGTTTAATGAAATTGGACAATGATGATTAACTGTTTAACCTTATAGATGACCATTTTAGGGTGTCATCAATTCAACTATAAAAAAACAAACTATGCGACAAACGGGCAAACATAATTGATAAAATGCGAACTATTTATGCTATAAACTAGGCGATAGGCAGACGAAGATAATTGAAAAAGTGTGAAACAGATAAAACTATGCGGTATACAGACGAAAATAATTGATAGAGTGTGAAACATATTGAAAAAGTGCGAAACATATTATGCGATAAACTATGCGACAGACAGACGAAGATAATTGATAAAGTATGAAACATATTATATGATAAACAAGGCGATAAGATGCAGAAAATTGTGTGAACAGTTCAGTCAATTGCGTGTCTGTTTCATTTTAGTTGCAGATAATCTTCTAACACATTTTTTTATATGTTATAGTTTTTTTTTCTCAATTATCAGCTTTTCGTGTAAGTCTTAGAAATACCGTCCTCTCGAGAATGTTGTACCAGAAACACGTGAAAGAGATTTTCAACGTTTTGAATCTCTAAAGTTTCTAAGAATGAAAATCTTCAAATGAACTCGACAAGAACCAACCTATTAGGTGTACTACTGGAATAAACCTAATGAGATGGCATGTGATAATCTAATAATGGCAGCGTGATAATTGACTCAAATTCAGCTAGCGGGGATACCTAAAAATCGAAGACAGACAATCGCGATTAACACAATACAATCTAATTATACATGTTGCAATTGAACTAAAAGGTATATCAATTAAGTTGGAAATAGTTTATGGATAAGAGATCCATGGAAACTTGATTAAACAGGTGCGTAGATCCTTTGCATACGAGCGAATAATTAGTGGTCGACCTAAAGCCACGACATTAAACAAAAAGAAATAGTACGAGGCAGAAAATAGCTGGTATGGAACTGGTAATACATAAAGCGCGAGCTAATTATCCTACTTACAAATAAAAAATCAACTTTTGGAAAGTTTTTCTCTACATAAAAACAACCAAACAATTGGTAATCGATCATTCAAATAATTTAAGCTTTGATAGGGTCAGGAGAAACAGATCCACATACACAATATAAGACCTGACGTCAAAAATCGATAATGCGTAACACAAACTAAATCTGACTTAATAATAAAAGTTGAGAGAAACGGGCTAACAAATAATTACCAATAAACGGGCTAGACTACCTCATAAAATTTATAACAAAACATGTTCAAATTCCACTACACATCATCTAGCTAAGAAAATGAGCTATTGGGCCGATACACCTCCGATAGCACCCGCGTCATCAGTCCACATCAGGTCGGCTTGCTGCTCTAGGGTGACGGCACCATCATTTGGGTCGATAAACACCTAATTCGAATCATGTATT
>BKCP01007404.1:73037-118194 GCA_008636005.1 Striga asiatica
ACGAATATCATATAATTACGTTGATCAAATTTCGTGCATCAACATATTGAAAACTCCATGCAAGATAAAGTTCAAATCTTTAGGTAAATCACTCTTAATTCTTATGTTAAATTCGCTTATGATCAACCAACCAAATGTGATTAGAATGATTTGACTTTTATATTCGCTTATGACTTTTATGAGTCTCTGTTGCAGCTTATAAATACAACAAGTCCCATAATTCATCACACATGATTTTAACTTATAAAATTAGACATTCAATCAAATTACGTGTACCAAAAAAATGGCTTTCAATCAAATTAACTCCGTTCACATTCCTTCTTTCAATAGACTTTCCCCCCTTTATCAGCAGGAAATGGCTTTTTCCACCATTGTCACCGACATCGATCACCAAGTATTTATCTGGAATTTTTACTTTGACCTGGCTAACTTGGATATCCTGTAGGTCGACGTAATAGTGTAACTTACAAACGAGATGGGATATATTCAGGTCCTCAGGAATGGAGTGTAAGGGATCATTTCGTTTTGACCTGTAGGTCAGACGTAATAGTGTAACTTAAAAACGAGATGGGATATATTCGGGTCCTCGGCAGTGGAGAATAATGGATCATTTTGTCTCTTCCGTCACCTTGGCTTCCCCGAGGCTAAATCATTGCTTACTTTACTGCTATCATTGTAACGGTGAGAGACGAGGCAGTAAGAGGAAACTATCAAGGTCCAATTGTGTCGGGAGGGCTACATTGATTGAAGACTTTGTTCGAAGGTCCAATTCCAAGAAAATAAAAAATTACTCATTTTTACCTAATGTAAGTTTTTTTTCTTGGTAAAAAATACATGGAGATGGTTGGCTAAACCCATAGGGGTTATGGAATAAGAGTATTTTTGCATTAGTTATATCTAATAAAATTAATTTGTTTACAGATATTATTATCCCAACTAAAAATTAATTGTATTCTCCCAAATTACTGAACCTTTTCTTCAATTGAATTAATATAAAAATGCTAAAAAATTAATATTTGACCTGCCCAGATGGTAGCTTCAATGGTTCTTTCATAAAATGGCCAATGTTAAAAATGAAGCTTTGATATAACTATTAAATTCATTGAGGTCGGCAATACTGCTTACCACCACCGACCGAGTCCACCAACACATGATCATCGGAGAATACAAACGAAAACGGTTGGATTGGATTAAAAGCTTGATGTTCACAAAAAAAATATGTTATGGTACTTCTCAGAACAAAGTAATAGAGAGAAGTTAATACACAGAACTCACCTTACGCTCGTCCATCTGACTACACAAGACGGTCTGATTGTAATCTGCAGAAATGGAGTAAATTGATGATTTAAACACATTCTTTCATTTGTTTTACCAATCAATTAGTTAATATATCGGCAATATTCAGCCCCCCAGCAAAGTTCAAATGGGACCAATACATAAACTCTGAATCACTTTTAAAATTATGAGTTAAAACTATCTAATTTTTGAAGAAATTGCATCTAAATTTTATTAGGAGAAAATAGCAGATAGATAAAAAGGTAGGTTTCATGAAACCGCACATCAGTATGGTTCTTAATTAGCACAAGACTGCCCGCCATCGGGCTTATTCCTTATAGCACAGGGCCAGATTGTGCTTTCCACAAAAGGAATAATTTCTCCATACTTGGGCAAGTCATAAATGCAGACAGGCTTTGAAAACAGCAGCTCATCATTTTTTCCTTTGAAAAACCACTTGTCTTTACCCAAGCACGCCACGGGTCTACATGCTCCAGGAACACGGAAGCTGGTCACCTGAGACCACGACTCATTCTCTCTAACCAACAAATGGAATTTCGTCATGCCTTCCACCTCATGAAAAAGAACACAACCGAGCAACCCCTCATATTCTACCAGACAAAACCCACGAGGCCAAAAACACTTGTCGTTTACATGTCGCCATCTGGACCACGAGAATTCTTCAGTGGCAAAGTCGAAGGAAACTATGCCGAAAAGACTCCTTGAACTGTTGTCACGTGCAAGTGAATAACAAATCCCATCTATGTAAACAGAGTCACAGAATATTGAGTAATCATCTGACGGAGGTTGAGGATTATTGGATACAGGACGCCAAGAACCAGTCTTGAGGGAACACACCTCATAACAGGGATCGTCTTCATTATATTCTAGGCTGTCGCTGTTGTCGACAAACATCAATACCTTATAGTCTTTAGATAGCGGGTCGAATCCGAACCCAGCGCAAAATAAGCTAGTATAAATGGTTTCAAAGGTGAGACGTTGTCTTATGGGGGAGCAGTCGAGGGATTTGAATTCATTAATTAAGGGGTTCCACACCACAACTGTATTCGTCCTCGCAATAATTTGCACTATCCTGCATACAGATAGACCCATGGCAGCTGCTGGGCCGACCACAACCATAGACGCATCGAGGCCAATAATCAGGAGACGACGGGGTGAAGTCTCTATGGACGTCAATAATGCCGAAGGGACACAACGGCTCGGACTTGGGCGGATAGAAGTAGAATTTTTTTTCCGGTGAGATGCGCTGGCTGCCGTCGACCGGAAGAACCGATATGAAAACGTCGTTGAGGAATGTCTCGTGGGGATTGAAGAGAACAAATTTGCGATTGGGGTTAGGGTTTGTGAGATGGTGTAAAGCACGGGTTTGATTGGATATGCGACGGAGCGGGTAACCGATTAAACTGCGGGAGGATCTGCTGAGCCTTAAGACCATCTCCAATGTCTTTCCATGGCAAAAAAAAATCTAATGTAGCATGGAAGATCTCTAGAAGACTTTCTAAATGTAGAAGTACTTCTAAACAACTTCTATCATATATTATATTATTTATTTAATTTATTTCTCTTCTCCAACCATTGCAATTTTACACATCACAAATAATACCACAATTAAGACACAACTTTTTAATTTCCTTTCTCCATATCCTATAACACAAAATGTAGATTTTTCCATTAGAGATGTTCGTGGATTTGGATTTTGCTTGAGATTCAACATTTGACTTTTATTTATCGTAAGCTTTCATCTCATTTTGGTTATGAGTTTGGAGTATTTGATTTATACAATGTTTTGTGTTCATCTTGACATGAGTGACTAAATCTTTGAGCTAGGGATAGGGATGATTACTCGTGTTTGTGTGTAGCATCTCCTGTGTACTCAATGTCAATGTTAAATGTCCATGCCACTTGTTTGTACTTAATTGGATAACTGATTCCCTCAATACCAGCGTTGACAGTAAGAATAGGAACAGTCAAATTCGTCGTACAATGCACACACTTTCTTTCGTAGGGATTCTGTTAAACTAATTTTTAAATGCACCACTCTCTTTCATACTTGTTAATGTGATTCTGCTAATTTTTAAACTTGTAATATATTGAACTAGTACTTGTTGGGATTCTTTTAATAAATTGAACGTAGAGTTCTCCTACTGTGTTTGTTATTTCATATATTCAGGTCTGAGAATGTTAAATAATAACCTTAATCTGATTTTAAAATATTTAGAGACTCATTTTAAAATATGCAAAATAAAATAATAAAGTAGTTTTTAGAAGACTAATAAACAAAATAAAATGATAAATTAGTTTTTAAAAGACTAACTAAATTCATTGGATATCAACAAAACATACGTAACACTTAATTATTTTTTTTTAAGAAATATTTCAAGCATAAAACATATCAACACACCAATAAAAAATCATTTGAAAAAAAAAATAACAAAATTTTAATTACAAGTAACTACAATTAATTATTTCAAATTAAAAAAAAAATTGCTTTTATCTCTACGAAATAAAATAAACAATAAAGTAGTTTAGTTTTTTAACATGTTGAAAGTGTAATTACTAAAACAAATATTAAAATTAAAATTTTAATTGTTAATTATTTTGAATTTAAAAAGATGATTTCATCTATAAAAAAAATAAATAATATTAGTGACTTTTTCTCAATTTTTAGTCGTTTCGCCTGATGAGTTGTCCTGTTGAACAGACTTTCTATGGGCAGACAGTAGCCTTAACGATGTTATCGCCATGTCAGGTTAACATGGTTTATAAAATAACGCATTGGAGGAAATAATATAAAGACGATGTCTACACGTATCTACTTTTTCTCTGTCAACAGTTCCCATTAAAGATGCTCTAACTTGGAGACGGTTCCCAACAGTCTCGATGGGAGTTCCATATGTACTTGCAGAGTGCAAAGAATAGAGAACGCAAAGATTAGGATTTACTTGGGAGGGATTAAGAAGGAATTTGCACCATATGCTATCATATTTCATTTATATATAATATTTATGGGAGATTCTAACAGTTACCAATCCCTACGGAATAGTTCGGTAATGGAATTGCAGCATTCCCCAATATTTATACATTCATTTTAGTTTTATTTATATAATAACTAAATCAACCCCAAAATATTATAAATACACAGCTTTGTGGCTGCAACCAATTCAACCACTATCAAGGAAATTTCGGGCAAATGAAATATGATTAGAAGATTAATTGTGATGAAATCGTTATTTTTTCCTTATGTGATATAATCTAAATTCGGTATTAAATTTTTAAATTCAAACATTTAATAAAAAATCCTAAACAGATTTTATTGGGTAAATTTCATTTTATGTTGATTTTCCTATAATCACATTCCTAACAAATTAATTAATAATATATTTTTTTATCTACTTTATCAAACTGATTTTTTATGATATAATTAAAATAATATCTTATCTAATTAACCATATATTAAATCGGATTTATCTCTCTAACAAACTTGCCAATTTTTTGAAATTAAAATAGTATGATTATTCTTATGGAGATACTTACCGGTATATTAAACATTTAGAAACTTTTTTTAAGAAATGAGTTGTCCCTCCTTTTACTTTATTTGAAATTCTGATTTATATTTATAAATATATTATTATTTATTTATTTTTACGTGTAAATATTAATTATTTATTATCTAAGTGATAAATATTATTGATTTATCTCTTTAATAAATATTTATTATTTATTTTTTCCTTACCTGATATAATCTAAATTTGGTTATTAGATTTTTAAATTCAAACATTAAAGGAAAAGATCACAAACAGATTTTTTGGGTAAATTTTATTTTATCTTGATTTTCATATAATCACATTCCTAACAAACTAACTAAAATTATATTTTTTATCTACATTATCTAACTGATTTTTGTATAATATATTTAATATAATATCTTAACTAATTAATCATTTATCTACCGAAATTATCTTTCTACAAACTTGACAATTTTATTGAAATTAAAATGGTATGATTATTCTTACAGAGATACTTAACAATATACTAAACATTTAGAATTTTTTTTTTGAAAAAATGAGTTATCCCTCCTTTTACTTTATTTGAAATTCTAAGTTATATTTTTAAATATATTATTATTATTATTTTTTTCTTACGTGTAAATATTGATTATTTATTATTTAAGTGATAAATATTATTGATATATATTTTTAATATATGTTTATTATTTATTTTTCCCTTACGTGATATATTCTAAATTTGGTTATTAGATTTTTAAATTCAAACATTTAAGGGAACAGATAACAAGCAGATTTTTTGGGTACATTTCATTTTATCTTAACTTCTACATAATCACATTCCTAACAAACTAACTAATATAATTACATTTATCTAACTGAAATTTTCAAAATATAATTAATATAATATTTTAAATAATTAATCTTTTATCTTACCGAATTTATCTAATTAACAAACTTGCCAAAAATTTTAAAATTAAAATAGTAATATTATTTTTACGGTTATACTTACCAGAATATTAAACACTTTAAAAACTTTTTGAAAACAAATTTGAATTATTTCGTCTTTTACTCTATTCGAAATTCAAACTTAATATTTTAAATATATTCATAAACATTATTATTTATTTATTCCTTATGTGATATAATCTAAATTTGGTTATTAGATTTTTAAATTCAAACATTTAAAGGAAAAGACCACGAATAGATTTTTGGGTTACATTTCATTTTATCTTAACTTCCATATAATCACATTCCTAACAAACTAATTAGTATAATATTTTTTAATCCACATTTATATAATCAGATTTCTTAAAATATAAATATAACCAATTAGTCATTTGTATAACTTGATTTATCTCATTAACAAAATTTCCAAATTTTTTTGAAATTAAAAAAATTTGGATGATTTTGATTTGTAAAAAAATAAAAAATAGCTTTACTTTAAAGTTTGCATTCTTTCCATTATTTTTTGTACATTAACAATCATATATTGGATAATTGATTTAAAAAAAAAAAAACAAAACCGTAAGGTTTAATAATATTCCTTAAATAAAAAATATTGTATAAAGAGTTATACAATATTTTTTATTTAAGATGGAGATTAGTATTCCTGGTTACGCCCCTGATCCTCTCCCCAAGAAACCAAAAATACTCCATCTCTCCCAAACATACAAATAAACTTCTCTTGAAATTGAAGCTCCAAGCCGTTCCCACAAAAAAAATGAATCCCAAGGCGGCCGAAGTTAATTAAGACGGAGATGGCAATTTTGTGTCCGAACATAAAATAAATAAAAAAAAAATGAAAAATAAAAAAGATGCCCGACGATACCAAGAACATGAAGGTTAGAGACGACAAGGGTATAGCGAAAATTGTTGATTCTTCAAAGAATCAACAAGAGCCTAATTTAGATTTCATACTTGATGAAGAGGAAGAAGAACATTCAAGTGAAGTGGGTTCAGATGTCTCAAATACACTAGACACCCGAGCTCGACCTAATGAAGGATGATGAAGTGACCTCAAATACCCTAGAGACCCGAGCTAGCTACCAGAATGCGACTTGACTAAGGTCTAGTGACCTCAATAAGCCTCGATTTGTACTACGACTAGAATAAAGACCCAGGTAACACCCATAGTGTCAAATGGTCAATATAAGCATAACCATGAGCATAAGGATGAATCTCAGGTAATGCACCCAGGCAGTCAGCTAGCCTTTGGGTCAGCCCGTTGTACTTTCAGGCAGCTCTTTCTTGGCACCAAGATACATAATTAATTGGGCATCAAGGTAAGTAAACTATACATAGGGGCAAGACATGCATAAATGCTTCTTCTCCTCATCTAATATATATTCAATATTCTAATATAATATTCCGCATTTTTTTCATGTTAACTTGATCATTGGAGTGCTAATGGCGAGACCTCTCCCGACGCTTGTTTTGAGATCACCAGTTCGGTCATAGAGTTTCACCCCGTGATAATCAGGTCTTCGAGGTCATAAACTCGAGTTTCTAAGTGATCCAACCAGCCAGAACCTATGTTATTTGATTCACTATCATATTCTCCATTATTTTTTTTTTCCATTTTTCAATCTTATTTGAACCAAAGTCATAATTTTTTATTTTTTTTTTTTCATTTTTCAATCTTATTTGAACCTGTTGATATCAGAATAAAAAAGATCATGAAAATCGAATCGCAAAACAGTTCTTTGGCATCAAACTCTCGGAATGGCCACCTCGTTTTCTAAAACAGACCGTGGCCCCTAAAGATCATCAATACAGAATATTAATACCTCGGTATTAGGAACTCCGACTTAATGGAGGAATATGAGAAGTCCCTAAATCTGCGCCAGCTGAGATGAGAATTAGTCTGTTGAAGGTCATAGAGAACTAAAAGTCCATAGGAAAGCCGATGTCATTGGAGAAACCGACTTTAGCCCGACAGAAGTGACGCTTGTCACACAAATAGAGGAGCGCCCATGCTCATCATTGTCTAAAAAGCTTGCCAATGTCATAGCCGCCCCTAAGCCGTCAAATCCACATTAAATAAAGTTGATTTATCTTGGGAGGTGTGCCGAACATAATTATAAATAGTAGCAATAAAGACAGTACGGGGGTTCTTTTGGACGCATTAAATTCACTCATTTATTACCTCGGTTTTCTCTTTTTCCGACTACCTGTATTAAAATACCGACTTAATCGAAATTGTAACAACCTCAAAGAATCTAATAAAAAATCATATTCTCTGCAATTCTCATTGTGTTTTTTTATCTTAATTACGTTGATTTAATCCGTTTATCAACATTTTGGCGCTAGAGGAAGGGCTCCATAAGATATTTGGAGTTAATTTTCGAAAATCAAAACACACCACATCTCAAAATCAAGAATGTCGCAATCCGGACAGGATAATCCGACGACCATGGGAAGCGCCGTTCGGGTTGTGGAGGCACCCACCGGTCAACATAATCCGGTACCCGTGATGCCGGATCTCACCACGCTCATGAAAAACCCAGAATTTGCCTGGGGGTTTACTGCTTTACTGGCCCAAACCATGCCGGGGCCGTCACAGAGGGTGCCGGGGAAATCCCTTGCCCCGATAACTCTGGCAAGACAACGAGTCCCGCCCATACAAGGGCGTGACAACAATCAGGCCGCGTCACATGCAACTTCACAACCACGCAACAACAATCCACCACCCCCGCCGGCAAATAACGTACTTCCGGCAGAAATGAACCTGCCAGAGATGAACCAACCAGAGATGACCGCTGAAAGTCATCCTGGACACATTCACAGAGTTCCCCATGCAGTCCGACCGCTGTTTCAACAACCCGAGACCCCGGCCGACTTGCGACAACAAATTGAGCGCAACCATTGTGCTCGACGTAACATTTCGAAGTAGAGACATTAAGAAGGAAGGTAGCGGAGTTAGAAATCCGACAGACCACTCAAGTCAGGCCTCCTCCATGCCCCCGCGTGTCCGAGCCGGGTCTTGTCTATTTAGAAGTCGATTCTCCTCTGGCCTCCGAGCTGACCAGGGGTCCACTGCCAGTAAAAGTCAAAGTCCCACAAATTGGGCTCTACGACGGAATTGCTGACCCCGACGCTCACCTCGAACATTACACGTCATGGATGGACCTACACGGTGCCGACGACGCTCTACGGTGCTGTATGTTTTCTTTAACCTTAGGTCCTAAAGCTCAAAAGTGGTACTACTCGTTACCGGCTGAGTCGATCTGGTATTGGTGTCAACTTAGATCGGCCTTCAGGTCCCACTTCATCGGGGCCCAAGTGAGCTTAATACCGAAGAAATCAATTACAAACATCGTCCAGAAGGAGGAAGTTTGAAAGACTACGTTGCGCGTTTCAATGAACGCGTGCAAAATATGGAGCCTTGTCACTCGGAGACGCTCCTTGTCTCAGCAATATCGGGTTTAAAACCGAGGTCCATGTTTCGTTGGGGATTATGTCAGAACAAACCTAGCACTTTCCAAGAATTCCTTGTCCGTGCTCAACAACATATCATTGCCGAGGAGTCCATGTCGGTCCCTGACCTTGAATTCTCATCATCAAAAGGTCAGAAACCGACTTCCGAATACAAGAAAAAGAAAAAGCACTTCGGCAACTCATCCAAAAATCCACAGTTCAGGGAACCATATAAAAGTGAACCCAACGATACAGACATGAAAGTTGCTAGGAGACAATATAAGGAGGACTTGACCACAGGGTATCGATCGATTTACTCGGTCGGGGCCGTAGCAGTTTATCAGGAAATCAAAGGAAAAGGGATAATCCTCGAAGCCCGACCTGTAAAGACTCCCGAAAGCCAGTTGGACAAATCACGGTACTGTGACTACCACCAGTCACCAGGGCACAACACCGATGAATGCCTTAGTTTGTTATCCGCCCTCATGAAGCTTATCAGAAACCCACAGATGAGGAGATTTACAAAACAAGAAGGCAAAGAAAGGCGACGGACGGCCTATATCCCTGACATAGAGGAGGAGAAGAAGGAGCTATGAACACAAAATGAATCAGACTGCAACAAGGAGAAAAAGAGATATTCATGTTTGGGCCAAACGATCCCAAGACGGCTGAAGACCGGGAAGAGAAATAGGGAGTTCAAAAGTTTCGACGACGCAAACCAAACTCCTCAAATTCCATCTCGGTTAGGTTCTGTCCCCCGAGTTAACACCAACCGAGATGAGTCGACATCCTCACGTCGGCAGGCTAAAGCATACGCTAGGAAAGCATACAACTCGGGAAAACAGGTAATGACAACCGACTTGAGAGAGATGATTAACTCACGCATTTGTCCGATCACATTCACATGAGAAGATGCAAGTTTGTTTGATCATCCTCATTCCGATGCATTACTCATAACCGCATCAATCTGCGGAACCCAGTCCACCGGATAATGGTGGATACCGGAGCATACTCAAGCATCCTTATGCTTCAAGCCTTTAAGAAGCTCGGACTCGACCTAACCGACGTTCGTCCCTACAACGATAAGATCCATGGGTTCAATGGGAGTGTGTCCTTTCCCCTGGGAGAAATTACTCTCCCCATCAGGTTCGGAGGTCACGGGCAAAGCTCCAAAATCATCATGGAGAATTTCAAAATCATGGACATAAACAACGAATATAATACCGTCATTGGAAGGACAACCCTATACAAGTTGCGAGCGGCCGTGTCCATTTTCCATTACGCAATCAAGTTCTCAACTGCTGATGGCGAGGGAACTCACTATGGAGATCAACGAGGAGCTCGCGAGTTAATTTTTGCAATACCTTCCGGGAAGTCCACAACATAGAAATGTCCAATGAAAAGAGAGGAAAGGAGATCGACTATACCCAAACTTCCCAGAGCTCGGTTCCTAGAGACATTCAAAGTATCGATTTTGAGATAACTCCAGTCCTGTCGGAGACTCCGCCGACGTCGGCAATTCCGACCTCAAACAATCCCAGCTTTAGCGAACCCCTCAAAGAAGATCTCACCTGAGATAGGGGTAGAAGGACAGGAAAAGAACCCGTCATCGAGGAAGATGAGTTAGATCCACGAAGCCAGTTCAAAGAAAAGAAGCAAGGAAACCGTGCTTAACCGTCCGAGGAGATAGAAATCATTTACGTTGACGAACCGATTTGGGATAAGCAACTTCGCATTGGTGCAGGCCTTCCAGAGCCTATTCGAACCGAACTCATCTCATTCTTGAAGACCAACGTCGACGTCTTTGCCTGGAGCCATGAAGACATGAAAGGGATAGACCCAAAGGTGGCCTGCCACCGACTCAACATTGATAACACGATCAAACCCATCATCCAGAAGAGACGGAAACTCGGTCCAGATCGACAGCAGGCTTTAGAAGAGGAAGTTAACAAGCTTACTGATAACAAGTTCATCAAAGAAGCCAAATACCGGACTTGGGTATCTAATCCCGTCTTAGTGAAGAAAAGTAACGGGGCGTGGCGTCTCTGCATCGACTTTTCCGAACTCAACACCGCATGCCCGAAAGACAGTTATCCGTTACCACACATCGACTGCATAGTGGATGCCACCTCGGGCCATGAGCTTATGAGCTTCATGGATGCATACTCAGGATACAATCAAATTCCGATGGATCCTGAGGAGGCTGAACATACTTCCTTCTACTCGGCAAGAGGCTTGTACTGTTACACCATGATGCCCTTTGGATTGAAGAACGTCGGGGCCACTTACCAAAGGTTGGTCAACAAAATGTTTTCTAGATTAATAGGACGAACCATGGAAGTGTATGTAAATGATATGCTTGTAAAGTCGGTGTACGCTGGTGATCATGTAACCCATCTGAATGAAATGTTTGGTATTTTGCGCGATTACTCCATGGTGTTAAATCCTAGAAAATGTACGTTTGGGGTGAAGTCGGGTAAATTCTTAGGCTATGTAGTAAGTCAAAGGGGAATAGACGCAAATCCCCATAAGATCAAAGCTGTTCTGGATTTGAAGTCACCAACCTCGGTTAAAGGAGTACAAGGACTCACAGGTCGGCTCGCCGCTTTAAATCGATTTATATCCAAGTCTACCGATCGTTGCAAACCCTTTTTTGACGCAATAAAGAAGGGAAAACAGTTTGAATGGACCGACGATTGCCAAAAGGCTCTTGACAGCATAAAAGAGGCATTATCCCAACCTCTTACTCTACGAAAACCAAAACCCGATGAAATGCTGTATTTGTACCTCGGAGTTAGCACCTCGGTGGTAAGCGCGGTCCTTATCCGTGAAGAAGATTCCCAGCAATTTCCTGTGTGTTATG
Organism: Striga asiatica; assembly: GCA_008636005.1. NCBI lineage: Eukaryota > Viridiplantae > Streptophyta > Magnoliopsida > Lamiales > Orobanchaceae > Striga > Striga asiatica. Next base: position 85,119 of record BKCP01007404.1, read on the forward strand.
TCAGTAAGGCTCTCCACGATGCCGAACTGAGATACCCACCAATGGAAAAACTAGCTTTTGCACTCATCACTGCAGCTCGAAAATTGCGACCTTACTTTCAAGAACATTCGGTTACTGTGTTAACGGCATTCCCCTTGAGACAGATTCTTCACTGACCTGACACATCGGGTCGAATGGTCAAATGGGCCGTAGAACTAGGATAGTTCGACATCCACTACAAACCAAGGACTGCCATTAAAGGGCAGGTCTTGTCTGACTTCATTGTCGAGTTCACACCGAGAATACAAGAGGTGGTCAAGGACCACCCCTGGGTGATGTATGTCGACGGGTCATCCACCGCGAATCGAGCCGGAGGAGGGATTGTCTTAATTGACCCCGATCAACGGGTTTTTTGTCATTCAATACAGTTTCTTTTTCCCGCTACAAACAACGAAGCAGAATATAAAACATTGTTGTCGGGGTTGAACCTGGCCGAGGCTATGAATGTAACTTATGTCAGTATCTTCTCAGATTCACAACTGCTAGTCAACCAGATACTCGGCACCTTTGAGGTCAAGGAACCGCGTTTAATGCCATATTTAGCAATGGCCAAGAAAAGGTTGTCTAAGTTTCAGTTTAAAATTGAACATATCCCGCGGACTTCAAACGTGTAAGCTGACGCCCTGTCGCACCTCGCATCAAGTGCAAGGATCGAAGATGTAGAGTACATCCAGGTCGGTACACAGGAACTTCCTTCTACCTCGGTAAAGCAAATCGCCAATATCGAGCCAAAATCTGAGGACCAAATTGTTACCTGGATGGATCCTATTATAGCATATCTTGAAACTGGGGCCCAACCACAGGATCTTAAAGAAGCAAGAGCCCTACGAACTCGAGCAGCTCGGTTCACCCTGGACAACGGAACACTTTACAAGAGAGGATATTCGGTCCTGCTGCTAAAATGTATACCCGAGCAAGAATCACTCTTTGTATTGCAAGAAATCCACGACGGAGTTTGTTGAAGTCACTCGGGATCCCAAGCCTTAGCCTTTAAAATTCTACGGCAGGGATACTATTGGCCTACCTTGAAAAAGGATGCTGCAGATTGGGTAAGGAGATGCGTCAAGTGTCAAGTGTTCGCACCCAATGTTAACTCGACTCCGGAACCACTCAGGTCGGTGTTTAGCCCATGGCCTTTTGCGAAATGGGGGATCGACCTGATCGGACCTTTACCAATCGGGAATGGAGGAGTTAAATATGCGGTTGTCGCGGTCGATTACATTACGAAATGGGCCGAGGCGGAACCATTAGCCACGATCACCGAACAAAAGATGATTGACTTCATATGGAAAACATTAATATGTCTGTTCGGTGTTCCAAATTCTATCGTGACTGATAACAGTAGACAGTTTGAGGGCAAGAGGCTCGCGGAATTTTGTGAAAAATACAAGATCAGACACCTCTTCTCGTCTCCATATCATCCACAGGCGAATGGTCAAGTTGAAGCCGTGAACAAGATTATAAAGAATGGTCTCAAGGTACGTCTAGACGCTGCGAAAGGAGCTTGGCCCGAGGAACTCCCTCTCGTTCTCTGGGCGTACCGAACTACAGCTCGGTCCTCGACCGGAGAAACACCTTTCTCACTAACCTACGGGTCAGAAGCAATGGTTCCTGTTGAACTGGGGTCCCCAACATATCGGGTGCAAAACTTTGAAGAAGAACACAATCAAGTTAATATGAGAGCCAACCTCAATTTGACAGATGAACTACGTACACAAGCCGAACTCAAGAACGCTGCTTATAAACGGAGAAGTGAAAAATACATCAATTCCAAACTTCGCTCTCGCACCTTCAAGGTCAGCGATCTTGTACTCAAAAGAATTGTGGGACCCGACCCTGGACCATTAAAGCCGAAGTGGGAAGGTCCCTTCAAGATAAGCGAGGTTTTAACCAATGGGGCCTACCAGATCGAATATTTGGACGGGACGCCTCACCGATACCCGTGGAATGCGCAATATCTGAAAAAGTTCTATCAGTAAAAAGGCTCTAAATGCCTAAAGTCGGTTTTTTGAACTGACGTTCTGTAAAAAGGCTCTAAATGCCTAAAGTCGGTTTTTTCAACTGACGTTCTGTAAAAAGGCTCTAAATGCCTAAAGTCGATTTTTCAACTGACGTTCTGTAAAAAGGCTCTAAATGCCTAAAGTCGGTTTTTCAACTGACGTTCTGTAAAAAGGCTCTAAATGCCAAAAGTCGGTTTTTTCAACTGACGTACTGTAAAAAGGCTCTAAATGCCTAAAGTCGGTTTTTCAACTGACGTTCTGTAAAAAGGCTCTAAATGCCTAAAGTCAGTTTTTTCAACTGATGTTCTGTTAAAAGGCTCTAAATGCCTAAAGTCAGTTTTTCAACTGACGTTCTGTAAAAAGACTCTAAGTGCCTAAAGTCGGTTTTTTCAACTGACGTTCTGTAAAAAGGCTCTAAGTGCCTAAAGTCGGTTTTTTCAACTGACGTTTTGTAAAAAGGCCCTAAGTGTCTAAAGTTGGTTTGTTTTAACTGACAATTCTTCGCAAACTCTTTTAAATTTTCAAAGTCGGTATTTCAAACAACTGACATTCTGAAAAACGACAAAAAAGCGCCTCAAGTCGGAAAACGGCTTCGATGATTTAAGTCAATTAAGAAACCAATAGGATATGAGGTTACTGACTTAACATGCGCAAAAACATACAAATCATTGAAGGGGAAAGCCCTCATTTCAATTCAAACAAAAACATTTTCTTACAATTAAAAGGAAAATGCAAACGGATGTGCCAACGTGATGGTCCACATCCTAAAAAGATAAAAAATTGAAAAACAACAAAAGTAAACATCATCCTAAAAAGCTAAACCATCAGCTAGGCGGGGTCCTTCTCGGTCTCAGCTTGGGAATCACTAGGGTCCTTCTCTATTTCCACCTGAGACCCGTCGACGTCCTCAAGAGTCTCTTCCTCTTGATCTTCCGGAACTTCGGTGCCATCCTTCACAATTTCATTCAGTCTGGAAAAAATTGCAGCATCTAAAGCTTGTGGGTCCGGCACGATCTTTACAACAGAGGAACCGACCTCCCAGTCCCCTTGACTAGTTCGGTTCCTGTAAGGGGGTTTTCCACGTTCTCCTCAGCCGTTGCTGCCACACATCTCTCTGCGTACTCTACCACTTCTTTTTTGATCTGGGCCGGAGACAAGAGTTTGAGATGCTGCTCAACGGTAATATCGGTAAGAGTTGAGATAAATACGTCGGCCAACTCCGCCCTCTTCTCTTTTTCTCCCTCGAGAACCATATCAACATATGCTCTTCGAAGTGCAGCACGTCTATCTGCATCTAGAGGAGGATATCCACGGGCAACGACATCTGCCTCGGTGCCATCCAATACCAGCTCATAATAAGCCCGCTTATCGTCGTCGGCGGGAACGTGAATTTCTTTGATCTCGGGATCAAACCCGAACCTCTCCATCTTTATAAGCATAATGGCCCTAAGATCTCCAACATTGTACAGACCGAATTGAAATCGGTCAACCACCCAGCGGAGGTTCAAGCAGGAGTTAAGCTCAATATCCCTCTCCATCTCGGCAGAGCCCTTGAACTCCTGTTTTTCGAGCTCTTTGTCTTCCTCAACTCCTTGTGCATGTTTGAGATCCCCAAAAGCAGCTTTTTCTTTCTCCAACCTCGTCAACTCGGCAGCATGTGCTTCCGTCAGGCGTATTAATTGTGCTTCCTTCTCGGCTCGGTCTCGACGGGTTTTTTGGTGCTCTTCCCGAGTTCGTTGGTGGTCTTCCTGTTCCCACAAAAAATGGTTTAGATTATTCCTGACCTCCATCTCGGAGGCACCGATTTGCGCCGTAAGTTTGCGCACCTCGTCTGCCAGACGATTCTTCTCGGTCGTTAACTCTTCGATTCCAGTTTTGGCCGTAGCAAGGTGGGCCGTCTTTTCCTTCATCTCAGCTGTTAAGGTAGCTTTGTCGGCCTCCAGAGACATGAGTTGGCCATCGCGCAACTCCAGTTTGTTTTTTCGATCGTTAAGTGCAGCAGCATTCATGCGAAACTCATCCTCCATGGCACAAAGACCAACCAAAGCTCTCCCCAAAGTAGCCTTGGCGTAACTGAATCTGTAAGCGCTCGATAGCCCGGACACTCGCGCCTCAGTCGAAGGGTCCCAAGACATTAACGGAACCCGAGCTGCCTCCATCACATGTGGGGGCTGATGAAATTTGTTGTTGAATTTCGGGACAATCATAGAATGGAATTGGGTAAACCAACTCTCCATTACGTCATCTGGGAGATTGAGGTCAAGGATCCTCTCTTCGTCAATGGGCAGATAAGTATTTTCTCCGTCTTGGTGGACTGGAGCATCCCTCTCCAAGTTCAGTTGACCGACGTCTTGCCTTGCTTTAGAACGACGTTCCTTTTCCACCCCAAGTTCTTCACCGGCCTTCCTCTTGGATTTCTTCTTCTTCTTCTTTTGGGTTGAAGTTTCTTCTGTAGCCTTTTTAATCATCTCGGCATCCTCCGAGCTTGATATGATCACATGGAGGTCGGTATCGTTCTCAACTTCAGAAGGAGCGATGGGAGTTGAGGTGATAAGCCCGGTATTTGTTTCTGGAACAGTTTCCGGGACGAGCCCGATAGTTGGAGCAGGAGTCGCAATTGTAACTGGCAAACCCAACGTGGCCCCAACGTCGGCACCTCCTGAAGCATGGCCAGCAATTTTCTTCTTCAGACCTTCCAGAAAGTTCATGCGACCCATTTCGGTATCCTTCACAGAAAATCTACGACGATAATCTTTTGCTTCTCGAACAAATTGGAATCCTAAGAAACCAAGTAACGGATAATAAACTGAAAAGAAAAGATAACAACAGAAATCATTCCAATTCTAAAGTGAGATAATCTAAAAGAAATGAAAATCTGTTTAGCCAACACAGTAAGAACTTGCCAGGTTCAAAGTCGGGGATCGCTTTCTTCGGTCCGAGCTTAGCTTCAGCAGGTTTAGAATTTTTCGTCAACAGATTCCACTTGCGTTATGAAGCGTTTAGCTTTGTAATGCTTTCAAGATTTTCCCTGAATTCACCACTGAGTCTCGGCTCCTTCTTCCTTTTGGCTACAAATATAAAAAGGTCCGACCTGTTAGCGAAAGAAAGACATCTCGTCAGGAAGTTCCGAGTAAAAGAGAGAAACTTACGGAAAGAAGAAACAACTCTGGTCGGGATTGTCATCCCGTCGATTGGCCTCTCAAGTCAGAAGTCGGGAGATTGCCAATCCCCACCGACCCATAACCACTCGTCTTGGAAGCCGTGAAGGGTATCGGGAATTCCTGTGATTATTTGTCCTGTCTTCAATTCATATTGCGGCCTCGCAGCACAGAAAAAACAACCAGTTGGAGGGACCCCTTCACGTTCCCTACTCCTCTTGAAAAGGAAAATGCTCCTTAATTCTTTGATTGAAGGGAATGGCAATTTCTTTTGCGCCAGAAGCACCATGATCCCTATGATATTTTTTCCAACTGTTGGGCGTTATTTGACTGAGGCTGAGACCCCAATCGCGCAGGTAGTCGGTTATCACGTTGTCTAGGGGAAATCTCAAGCCCGACCTCAGGCTTTCGGTGAAAATCCCCACGCAACCAGGAGGAGGACAATGTATCCTTTCTCCCGGATAAGGCGCAAAAATCCTCACCGAAGTGGGAATCCACACCGACTCGCGCAACAAGACTACGTCGGCATCAGTCATAATGCTAGGCTCTCCTCGGAATAGCACATCGTCTTCGGGCCAACGCCGAGCAGGGGGGACTCCAATACCCCGACTTTACGGGGATATCTTGTTCCACCTCTGCGTCTCCTTCAACATTGTTCTTTCGGATATCCAGACGATCTACAAAGGCAGGGTCCCACCGGTAGTAATCTCCCATCAACTCCATCAACTCCTCATCTAATTCCATATCCGACACAGTTCGGCTGCTGCTTGGCCCTGCTTGCTCACCACTCACCGCCATAATCACGACCAGAAAAAGTAGCGAAAGGAAATTAAGAAATGGAAGGAGAAAATTAGGGCTTACCGAAAATCGAAGTAAATCTTTAAGGAATAACACAGTTTGTCGAAATACGGATAACGAACAGAAGAAAAATGAGAGAAAGAATTGAATATTTGAAAAGATTGAGAAGTTGCTTAAGGATTTCGTGAATAGGGACTATGATCATACATATATATATATATATATATATACGGTATTTTCTAACAGTTGGAGACGGAGAGGCGCGTGAAACCATCGCGTCGTTTGGAGAAAATCGTCTTAATTCTGACATAAATATTCGAAGTGTAATCTCATACGTACACGTGTCCTGAAAACTGCCGAAATTTAAAATCGTAAAATATGATACGTGCTGTTGAGAAGAGTAGTGGGGAAGACACGCTTGTAACCTCTAGAAACTGCTTTGTAACCGTCTTCTGGTCTTATGAAAATCTATTAAGGGAGCGAGTATATGATTTTTTTGTCTAAGGAAATTACCTCGAAAAGGAAGGTCAGTTGAGGAAAGGATGTCATCAAAGAGCACGCTCATTCACGTACTCCTTAATGCCAGGGGCCTCTATGTTGATATCAGAATAAAAAAGATCATGAAAATCGAATCGCAAAACAGTTCTTTGGCATCAAACTCGGCGTCAGCTCAGAATCTCGGAATGGCCACCTCGTTTTCCAAAACAGACCGTGGCCTTAAAGATCATCAATACAGAATATTAATACCTCGGTATTAGGAACTCGGTTCAAGAATAGTCTGTTGAAGGTCATAGAGAACTAAAAGTCCATAGAAAAGTCGATGTCGTGGAGAAACCGACTTCAGCCCGACAGAAGTGACGCTTGTCACACAAATAGAGGAGCGCCCATGCTCATCATTGTCTAAAAAGCATGCCAACGTCATAGCCGCCCCTAAGCCGTCAAATCCCCATTAAATAAAGATGATTTATCTTGGGAGGTGTGTCGAACATAACTATAAATAGTAGCAATAAAGACAGTACGGGGGTTCTTTTGGACGCATTAAATTCACTCATTTATTACCTCGGTTTTCTCTTTTTCCGACTACCTGTATTAAAATACTGACTTAATCGAAATAGTTACCGACCTCAGAATATAATAAAAAATCATATTCTCTGCAATTCTCATCGTGTTTTTTTATCTTAATTACGTTGATATAATCCGTTTATCAACAGAACCAAAGTCATAATTTTAGCTGATGAAATCGCAAATTACTGAACTATTTATTCAATTGAATAAAAAAATATGAAAAATGCCACAACTTTAGTATTTGACCTGCCCAGATGGTAGCTTTAATGACTTGTTAGATAAGATGGCCTATATTAAAAAACCAAGCTTTGCTATAACTATTAATTTCGTTGAGGTCGACAATACTTTACTTCTTACTATTACCGACCGAGTCTACCAACATACGATCATCGGAAAATTATGATTATCGGAGAATACAAACGAAAACGGTTGGATTAAAAGCTTGATGTTCACAATAATATATGTTATGGTATTTCTCACAATAAAGTAATAGCCAGAAGTTAAGACACAAAACTCTCCTTACACTTTCCATCTGACGGTTTGATTGTAATATGCAGAAATGGAGTAAATGATGATTTAACCACATTCTTTCATTTGTTTTATCAATCATTTAGTTAATATATCCCCTGGGGAAGCAATAATATTATACATCGCGATCAAGAGCCTCCCTGCAAAGATCAAATGGTGGCCAATACATAAACTCTGAAATCACTTTTAGAATATTGAGTTAAAACAATCTAATTTTTGAAATTCCATCTAAATTTTATTAGGCCAAAAAGAACACAAACCGAGCAACCCCTCATATTCTATCAGGCAGAACCCATTAGGCCAAAAACGCTCATCGTTTACATGTCGCCATGGAGACAACGAGAATTCTTCAGTGGCAAAGTCAAAGGAAACAATGCTGAAATGACTGTTGGATTCGTGATCACATGCAAGCGAATAACTGATCCCATCTATGTAAACAGGTCACAGAATATTGAGTAAACAGGGATTTGAATTTATTAATTAAGGGGTTCCAAACCACAACTGTATTCCTTGCAGCTTAATTAATTTGGGACACCTGATTGCTAACAAACTGAGAAGCGTACTTGTGTGTTTAATTTCCGTCCTGATTCATTGAATAATATTACTGATTTCTGATTTAAGAACGATATAAGAAGTGAAACATTATTGATAATTACTCCATTATTAATACGGGCCAATCTATATAATAAGGTACGTACTGGAAATTAATTTGCACTTTTACAGCTCAACGGGATTTAAAGAAAAACATGGAGACTGACAACATCTACGAACATTACTATTTGCTCTAGCAATTATTTCTCAAGAACTGTGACCAACGATGCCTTATTCTCAACAAAAGACACACACCTAGTTAAAATAGATATATAAGTATAGAAGGTCGGCCCGATAAATTTGTTAAGCACGCGTGCAATCGGTGTGGTAGAAACCAAGCTGATTATTGTGCAAGTCGAACTCCATTTGAAAATTCTGCTGCATGTAATTACCCAAGATTATCGCAGGTCCATCATAAGGTATACCTAAATCACCATACGAGATCATGGTCGAGCAAATCGCAGCCGACGTCGTATTATAAATAAAGGAATTTTCAAAGGGCATAACCATCTGGACTGAGCCAGCGAAAACAAAAGTTAAAGCTGGCAAATCAGATATGTTAGCCTTGCAAGGAACACTATAACACAGCCCCAATCCAGTCGCCGCTTCCTCCTCTTTTGACCGAGTGTACCTCTTTCCTAATAATTGCTTGTCAAGCTCATGCGCGATTGGATCAAACACCGATTTCTCCATGACAGTTAAGGTGGTGCCGGAATCCACGAACGTGCCGCCACTGCCGTCGGCATTTGCCACAAGGTCTGTGCTCGAAACGTTGACTTTGACACAGCCGACGTGGATCTCCAATAGGCTGACGTAATAGAATTCTTGGAATTGAGGAAAAGTGGATATATTTGTGGTGTTGGCAAAGGGAGTGTGGTTCATCACATTCACATGCCTTCCATCCCCCCAGTTAAGGACCAAAGGACTGTGGATTCTCTTGTTGTCATCATATTTGTGAGAGACGAGGCAGTAGGAGAAACTTTTGAGCCCCAACTGCGCCGGCAGGGACATGCGGCTGCGCCCGAACCCTGCTATGCCATAAAGTGACACATTGTCCGAGGAATTGGAGCACCCTACAAGAAGGTTGGGCACATTAATATTGTTCCCAGCTGCCGAGAGGGTTAAAGACTCCAACATAAGTTGCCCTCTCGTGCTTCCCTCACCGTATCCGTATTCGTAGTGTATGTATTTTTTGGAGCAGTTGTGGGTGGGATGTTGCCAGCAGGACGTGCATGGTCGAAAATGGGGATCGATCCGTTTCAGTTGGGGGGAGATGCAGCTGGCGTTTTTTGAGGACGATGATAATTTTGGGTTGAAGGTGGGGATGTTGGTGACGTTATTGCAAGCGGTGCAGTTGTAGTTGGGCCCGCACGGGAACCAGACGAGGCCACTTCCGGTGTCCAGTATGAAGTCCAGGGGCTGCGCCGGGGTTCCAAATCCGAGGGTGGTGATGTGACAGCCAATGCTGACGGGGTAGACTAGCGTAGTGGCGGAGGTGGAACGTTTTAGGTGTCGGGCCCTTTGAATGGACGCGTAGGCCACGACGCTGAGGGGGCTGCTGTTTTCAGAGTGGTGATAATGGTATTGGGTGGTGAGGGAGAGGGTGATGGAGTTGGAACTGGCCCAACAAGATGGATACAACGTCAAAATTGGGAGGAGGAGGAGGAAGAGAAGCCAGCAGACACTGAAAGAGGACATTGTTTTTCTAATTATTTCTTGCTTCTACAATTATAATTTTTTTGGTACGAAACAAATCATTCGGAGCTTTGGTATTTGTAGAGTCTGGCTTACTTTTCTTGGACGACGTTTTAGGGATATAGATCCATCAATTGCAATGTAGAAAAAACATGCATCTAGCTCGGACAAGAATAAAGTGATATACCTGGAACAAGAAAATTCTATTTGACTATAAGGCAATTCCTTTTGCAAACAATAATTTAGGCTTTAATTTAAAATAAAATAATATAGCATATATTTTAATTTAAAATAAAATAATATAACATTTACTTTAATTTAAAATAAAATAATACAAGCATAGAAAATGCAAACACTAGCAAAATGTCACGATAAAGGAGGTTTGAATTTACATGTTTCAAAAGGCGATATTTTCAATAACTCAGCTTTCATAGGACCACAGTTCCTTGAGGTAAATATGTAATTTAATAAAAGTTAAATACATATACAATAATAATAAATATAAAGCCCAATAATATGCATTACATTAATGTGCAATGCGTACAACAATATTGTGCACGGTTTCGATAGCTATTGTGCAGTTTGAAATGATCAATCTTTTATCTCAAACCAATTTAAACTTGAACAAAATTAATTTGTTTATTAGATTGATTAATCGAATTTAACCAAAATAACTGGATTAAAATATAATTCAAATTATAAAATCATATTTAGTATTTTAATATTTTTATATAACATTTTAAATTTTTTTGGTTAGAAAATATTATTTTTATATAAAAATAAAAAGATCATCGTACCGAAATGACTAAAATATTAAAGGTAAAAATAGATTATTGATTCGACATATAAAATTCGAACAAAAAAACTTAATTTCGTCAGTATCGGTTGGTATAGTGCAATCCGACAGTAACTAATGTGCAATCTACCCAACAGTAATATGCACTCGAACTACATTTTTTTTAACGTTTTAAGATCAAACTAAATCTGAAATAATTGTATATGAATCGAATTAACACAAATAATCCAAATAGTTTATAATGTATATTATAAGTAAAATATATATATATATATATATATATATATATATATATATAGCGAATCGATTAGTCGGTTCGGTTATTTTAATCAATAAAGCTGTCATCGATATGAGATACCCAAAATTTAAAAAATAAAAACATATAATCGAACTAAAATATTGTTTTTTAATTAGAACGAGGGATGGGATGTATGTCTATGTAGGGTTTTGGTATTTGTAGAGAGCCTGGCTGTTCTCGAACGACTTTTTAGGGACAAATCCATCAATTGCAATGTAGAAAAAACATGCATTTACCTCGGACAAGAAAAAGGTAACAAGAAAATTATATTGGCTTCAAGGTAATTCCTTTTGCAAACAATAATTTAGGCTTTAATTTAAAATAAAATAATATAAGATTTGCTTTAATTTAAAATAAAATAATATAAGCATGCGGTAATCAGTGATGGATTTTTCCCCTTTATCTGCACTGTGCATAAACAGGCTTAGTAGTGCCTTTGTTTCAACTTGTTCATAATGAGATACAAGCATATAAAATGCAAAAATTAGCAAAATATCACGATAAAGGAAGTTTGAATTTGCATGTTTCAAAAGGCCATTTGTTCAATAACCCGGCTTTCATAAGACCACAGTTCCCTTACACTCAAACTCATTGACCAACGATCTTGCAGATGGGTCCTATATGTAATCTATCTATTCTATATATTATTATTATATGTATATATATATATAGTATATTATATATTATAATTATTATAATATCTGTAAAAGGACGAGTGTTTTGTAAAAAAAATGAACTACCTAAAATACTCTTACTATGACATATTTTTAATGCCAAATTAAAAATACACTATATCCATTTTATCTTATATTTTTAATTAATAACTGTAATTTACCTAAAAAAACCCTCTATTTGACAAAGTAATCAACTACTTAAAACACCCTTATTTTGACATATTTTTAATGACAAATTAGTAATACACTATATCTATTTTATCTTATATTTTTAATTAATAACTACTACCTCCGTTTTTTTTTTATAAATGTCATTTTGGTTTTATCAACAATTGACTAAATAAATGACGTTTTGTATCTTTTGTATATATTTTTTCATTATTACCCTTATCTAGCTAATAAATACACTACGTCGTTTCATATTCACTCTTTATCTTTTCTCAAAACATCCATCTCTATCCTCATTAATGAGGGTTATTATTGGCAAAAAAATATTCTTAATTAGTGTACAACTTCTCAAACCGACATCTATTAAAAAAAAGGATGGAGTATAATTTACCTAAAAAACCCTATATCTTATACTATCGTTTTAGGTGGTCTTATTTTCACTAACTTTCTATATTTTTGTTTGTAACTTTATATATTATAATTTATTTATTTTAATTTTTGTTCATCTTTTTCTATATATTTATATTGAATTATCTTTTCTATTAAATAATCTACTTCTTTAATTCTCTTTCTTTGTATTTCATATCGTTCAAGATTTATATCTCCCATATTTATATCTATATTTAAAATTCTAGATTTGTTATTCAAATATATTGCTAATGAGCTTAACTCATTTACTTGCTTATTTAATTTTTTTTATTTCTATGTCCCTTTTATATAAACTACTAGGTTTTTCAATTTCTTGAATTCTTAATAAATTCTTTTCATTTAGTTTTCCTAAATTTGTAGGATTACTTAATTATATCGCCTACTATGTTCTCTTAAAAATTCTTTTTGAATTCTATTATTTTTTATAATAGTACTTGTTTCATTGAATATTTTCTTGTATATATTCTTTCTTGGTTTTGATAATGCATTAAACTTCTATTACGTAACGCATATCCTATTCTATAACAAACAACCATAGGTATATCATCTAAGTCCATTAATGTTTTTTCTTGAAAATTATACATAATTCCTATATAGTTATTAATTTTTTTAGTTAATAATAGTATAGGAAATTGTAACGATATGTTAAACTTAATTACTCCATACCTTAAATCTCCTTCTATTTCTCCTAACTTTCTTGATTCTTTATGCGTAATTCTCGACTTTCATATTCATGGGTGTTTTTATTCCTTCTATAAATGTTGATCGTAATAGTACTATTTGTATTGTGTTTATGTGTATATAATTTATCTTTTTCTTATTTTCTTCTTTTATTTTTTCTAATCTCCTTTTTATTGAATTTATTTCAACTAAGGGTGCTTGAAAATTACAATTTACTTGTTCTATTCTAATTGGTTGTTCTCCATTCATTATTTAGTAATGCTTTACATTTTTTTCTATTTAATTTTTCTAATATACCATTATTTATTCCTTCTTTCTTGCTTTCTAAATCTAAATTTCTTTTATTTATTACTTTTTTTACTAGTTTTTCTTGTCTAATAGTATTTTGATAAGTAATAACTTGTTTTTCTATATTTTCTATAACCTGGTAATCGTTTTCCATTATTTAATTTTGACTATCGAATTTGGCTTTGTTTTTATTTCTAGGTCTATCGTTTTTTGGTAAATAGATTTCTTTTATAATATGTTTAATGTCTAAATTTCTTTCGTCTCGTAATATTTTTAATTCCGTTTTTCGACTTAGATTAGCATCCACTTAATGCTTCAATCATTTGTGAAGACACATAATAATTCATTTATCTACTATTTAAGTTCTTTTTCTATGTCCTTATAATACAAATTTATTCTAGGTATTATGTATTCTTGATCTTCTATTCTCAATATTAATTCTCTTTTATTATACCCCATACGAACTGTTATAAAAAGTCGATTCCTAATGATACTGATATATGTCCTTGATTCTTCTTGTTGGTAGTTGAGATCTCTATTGTCATACTTATATCCTTAGTGAATACTATTTCAATTTCAGATACTTTTGTATTATTTACTTCTTTTTCTTTGCATATTGCAGGATTGATTTCAGCTTTTATATCTACAATTTCTCTAGCTAAATTTACACTTATGTGACTATTACATGCTCCTGTATCTATAAATACTGTAACTAACTTCATATTTACTAATACAACAACATGATATTGGCTATAGTGCTGTTTACTTAAACAAACTTTTACTTGTTTCATATTTTCTCTTTATCTTAATTTTCAAATATGTTGTTTAAGAAAGAAATAATAAGCTTATATAAGAATATACCTTCCTTTGTTAGCTAATCTTAATTTTCTTTCCTTGCTTATTATTTCTGAGTGTATTTAATTACTCATGAAGTATGAAACACACATCTTTTATTTCATAAAGAGGATTACAAGACTCGATTTTTTCATACAAACTTGAGCTCTGCCCAGAATGACAAAGTCTCGACCCTTAAATAGGCGAGGATTAGCACAATTTTTGAGTGTATTTATTTATTTATTGAATGAAAAAGTTTAATATTTTAAGGGTTAATAATGAAAATATTATTCACCTTGATATTAATCACTAATGGTTAGGTGAAGATTCGTTAACTTTATTGTTGATATTAATCACTAATAGTAAGGTGAAGATTCGTTAACTTTATTGACTTTGTAACCAAAACTGAGAAAAATAAACAAAGAAACAAATAAAGCACGATTTTTGTGCGACCAAAATCCAATCCAATAAAATTAAGGTTCAATTTCCAGATTAATTCTAAATAAAAGAGTTTACTTTCTTAAATAATGAAGTAGTTAAATGAATTGTTCACTTTTCTAGTTTGTTAGATTATGTATATATTTCACGGTGCATGATTTTAGTAAAATTTTAGGTATCTTCTCTTAATTAATGTCAAATATGTATCTTTTGAATTATTTATTATATACAAGTTACCCCTCAATTAAGTTGTCATTTTTTACCAAGATTTATCGTTTATTAAAATTGTAAATAAATAGTTGAAAATATTTATATTTTTTATATATACTTATTATGCTATTACTGTTGCATTAATTTTTTTTAGAAAAAATAAATACGTATTAGAATCATGGAATATGGTAACGATTTTACATTAAAATTATACTAAAAATAAAGACGCTTTTTAGAACATCATATATATACATATAGGGTCGCACTCACATGAGAATGGTGCTTAATGAAAGAAATGAGAATAAATTTCAGCCATCAGATCCGATAATCCAACAGCTAAAAAAAATATCAATTGTCTCACTCCTTAAAGATAGATTAGTAATTATACTATCATCCACCACCAACCAACTACACGTGACCAACACCTATCTCTCTCTCCCCCACTTTTCTCTCTCTCTCCCGCACTTTTCTCTCTCTCCCCCCACATTTCTTTTTTTCTCTCTCTCTACCGACGACATTCATGTCTGCTGCTCCTCCCGCACCTGCCGCTCCTCCAACGTCCACCGCCGCTCCAACTCCAGAACCAGAGCGCCGTCCTTACGCCGCCGCTTCAATCTCCATCGCAGAGCCATGCAAGCACTCCGTCTCCACTGTTAACAAATTGCAGATCCGGCCAGGCCTTCCGACGTCGTCACGATTCCACAGGTGCTCCAGCAACGTCTAAAACCAAGGGCACTGCTGGAAGACGTGAGTCCCGATTCCACAGGTTCTCCGGCGACGTCTGCCATGTGCCACCTTGCTGCCGGAAGACGTGAGTCCCGATTCGCCGCCGTCCAACTCACCATGTCCGACGTCGTCCTCCGCCTCGAAGTTATTTCACACACCGGCCGCTGTCGAAACCATCTTTCGTACTCCACCTTGCTACATCGGAAAATCGACCATCAAGCTCAGCCGCCATTAATGGCGGTTTTACAGCACTGCAGTGGCTCTCTTGTCGACAAGATAATTTACGCCGTCAACACCGACGCCGGATGTCGCCGGCCGGAAGACGGTGACGCACAGACATAGAAGAACAGTTGGGGAATTTGGGCATGTTTTTGAAAATTAAATGATCTTCAATGGCTTGGTTGCAATTTAATGAAATTTGATTATATTTCAATTTGGTTCATGTGCTAAATCTGAAATTTATAGAAATTGTAATAAATACATATTAATAATAAATAAAATGCACAATATATTATGTATATTCAAATTTCCAAATCTCGTCGGAACAGTTTCTCCACTTTCGCCTCTGTTTGGCCTTCCCCGGCGATGGCGGGGCTCTGGCCAGTAGTCGTCCTCCACCGATTTGTCCTCACTATCGTCGTTTGCCTCTGATTTTGCTCCAATTGGCCGAGTCGGAGAAGTTAGTCACAAGCCGTCCTTCGCTTGTTCAAGCGGGGCTCGGGTCGTCGTTCTGGTCCGGTGGGTGCTGTTGGTGAGGTCGTCGATCTGGTTTTGTCGACGCCGTCATCGCTCTGGTCCAGTCGGGGATTGTGGGTTCGGTGGTTTGCGATGTCGCGGCTCTGGTTCTGTGTCTGTGGTGGTGCTTGGTCGGGGTGCGGGCCGGTGGGTGGGGCACAGCTCGGATGGCTTCGATGTTCTGCGTCGGGGCGGTCGGAGCTGAGGGACTAAGCCGTTTTCTCTTCCATGGTCTTCTGGTGCTGGGGACTGAGGGGTGCTGGGGCTACCGAGTTCGGCTAGTGGTGTTAGAAGAGCTCGGGCAGCCCCGGTTTTTGGGAGCCGGCTTTGGTTTCTTCGGTTGGGGACGGGCCAATTTCGGGTTTGATTTGGGTTCGGGTGCGGCTTCTGTATAGGCGGTTCGGCAGTTTCGGAAGCAGTCTTGGACTTAGGATCTTGCTGGGAGTTGACCGATCTCTGTTGGTTCGGGCTTGTTCGTTATGCTGGGGAAGGGCTTCGTATATTGTTTAGGTTTTTGTTTTTGTCCGTTTTATGTTGATTGTGTTTGTTTAGGTTGTCTTTTATGTTTTTGGTTTGGGTCGTTGACCCCTGTGAGCCCGAGTGTCGAACTTATTACTCCGTTGGGGTCCGACACTAGGGTATTACCCTGTTGGGGTCCTTGTAGTTGTTCTAATTGTTAGTGTTGTTGGTTAGTTTAGTTGTGAGTGTGTTTTTTATTCTAGCGTTGCTAGTCGGGATTCTAGGCGGGCTTCTGACCTGTCCTCCCACTTTTTCAGCTGTTGGCTGCTGTGTATTCAGCCGTTGGCTGCTGTGTATTCGCATACAAATATCTGTCAGGTATGGGTAAAAGCACTTTTGCCAAGAAACGTAGAGCAAAAAGATTAGGCGGCTGCCATAAATGTGCCCGCTGGAACTGCGACACTCGCTGTACTTCTTTAGGCTTCTTGTCGAATAATCGAGAAGATAAAATCACTTTCATCAAGAATGGCTTGAGTAAGGAATCTCTGGATCAAACCATTCAGCAGATTCTTGATACACATTCTAGTGGATATGTGCATCGAGAACTGATGTCTTTATGGCTTCTGTTCAAACATGAAGAAAAAACTTTATAGTCTGGAAAATATCATTTCCACTGATCATGTTTGTCAACACTGTTCTAGATATCACTGTTGTACTTGTACATACATCTTATCCTTTATGACAGATAAGAGTCATTTAAGACTCAACTGCTTTCTTGTCGGAACTTTTCTTCTATAAAAGCAACTCTCTCTTTTCTTCTTTAAACGGAAACTTTATCTTTTAGCCAAATATGTCTTCATAATAAATGGCTATTGCCGAGTCTTCTCAAGGTTCTAAACTTCTTCAACCTCTCAGAACTGTATGCATCCTTGGTGGTTCCAAATTTGTAAATGTTCCTCACAACATATATGTTGTAAGCCAACTCGTAAAAGAGTTAGGCAAACATAACATCAACATATTATATGGAGGAACTAGTATCTACTTCTTTAACAACCTCTTAATGGCTGCTAAATGCTTTGACATTCAGGTGAGAAGTATCCTTCCTTTTTATCTCACTTCATCAAAGGTCGTTAAAGATTCTGCTACTTTGATGATTACTCTTTCCATTTATGACAGTTTAATGTCCATGATATCTAGTTGTGATGCTTTCATCATTCTTCCTGGTGGATATGGAACTTTAATGACTGCCTTTACCCTTGCTACTTGGGCAGAAATGAAATTTCATACCAAATCTATTGGTTTGTTAAATTTCAATAACTATTTCCACCACTTGCTTGGATTTCTAGATGAAGGAGTGTATCAAACTTTTATATCTCCCTTTCAAAGAGAAATATTCAAGTCTGCAAATACATCATCTGAACTCATCCAGAAGCTTCAGAACAGCATCTCAACCGTTCAAGATTCTGTGGAAACTCCAGGATTCAAACGCAAGCGAGCATTTGATCCTTTGGATCTATCATTATGAACTACAACCATGCTGGGTGGCAGAGTTATGGAGTCTTGTGCTCTTGAGACGCACCCTCCCTTTATGTACTATAACTTTGTACTTTACTTTGTACTTAGTTGAGAATTCCTTTATACTTATTTGTAACTCTTTCTCAGATATTACTGTACTAGCTTCTTAGGAATTTCTCAACAGTGTGCTTGCATCTTTGTCTTGCTTTTTGCTTTCCAGAATATTGGAATTTTTATCAAGTAGATTGATTGTGTAAAATATTCTCTACTCGAATAAACTTGATTCACACATCAATACTACTTGATTCTGACTGAATTAACTTCTTGATTTAATCAAGATCTTAAACTTTACTCAGTTGTGGTCTTGAAACTTTGCCTCGCGGCATTCTAAAACCACTAACTTTATAACTTTGAACAGTATAACCATTAATAAATAGCTATACCAAACTGTAAGGAATTTTTAATTTTCCGAAAACACCTAGCTTGTGCTAGAGTTCCGGTTAATCTTTTTCTTTTCTTACTTCTTCTCGCCATTTCTCATTTATGGCCTTAAACTCATTTCTCTTTGGGTATTAATATTTCCTCCAAAGAAACATATTAGTCTTTTATTAAAAAGACTATCTTTAACTTTCACTTGTCCATTTTTAACTTTTACATGTATATCTTTAACTTTTACATTTCCAGATTACTCTTGCTTAACTTTAAAATTCTTCTGAGAACTTAAATACTTATCTCGGTATCTGGAATGTATTTCTTATATCTTTTAAGGTTCGATTTCAAGTCTACAGGTAATTCGGACTTAATAACCCTTATTTCAGGTTTCCATAATTTCCCCGAGTTTATGACTATTATATGTCGATACCTTAATCTTTATTCATTTCTGAAAAGTACTTTGTAGACTTATTCTTATTCAACAAGTACTAATAACTTATAACTTTATCTTGAACTTTACTTCTACTCATCTCATGATATCCCTCTAATCAGATATCAAAATTTATGATTTATAAAGATTGAACAATTTCTTGAAACTTTACTTCTTACGGTTCAGTTTTCAAGCCTACAGGATCTGATCCGGCTTTTTGGTTCTTATTTCAAACCTCCATGATCTTTTCCCGTACTTGTTGACTGAAATACCGTTACTTCTTGGCTTAAATTCATCATCAATATTTATAATCATTTCTTAACTTGAATCTCATTGTAAATCTTGATAATCCTATCATAATTTACATCTCATTCTTATATCTTTAGTCTTTTATGATCATATCATAACTTGATTCTTATTCTTAAATCTTTATGATCATATATATCATAACTTAAATCTCATCTTTACATCTTCATCTTTATGATCATTTTATAACTTGAATCTTATTCTTACATCTTCAATTTTTATGATCATAACTTGAATATTATTCTTACATCGTACGTGTTAAACAAGCTACACATTAATGTATATCAGACTGCACACGACCGAGAACGACCGAACTAAAAAATTTTCGATTCGGATTTTTTATATTTCAACTTAATTATCGATTTTTCTACTTTAAAAAATTTAAATATTTCGATTATATGTCGCCATTATTATTTAAAACGACGAAAACAACAAAACCAACCGAACGATAAGCATAGCGTGTAACACCCCGCTTATCAGAGTAACTTTTTCGCAACTTTTACTTCGAAATACTTTAACTCTTTCGAAATACTTATGAAGAACTCGGAATGCTACTTAACTTGTCTTTATAAAAATCTGTTTATCTTTAAACTTTTGTCTAACAGATTTATCTTTAAACTTGCATTTAAAATACTATAATTCTATTTCCCAATTACCATATTTATATTTCTCAATTTACCATAATTATATTTCTCAAAATACCATAATTATATTTCTCAACATGGTAAAACTTATAAAATGCAAGTTCAATCATTAATGTGCATAGCGGAATACTTAAAAAAAACGTGGTTAATTATACAGACAGTTTTAAATGTCCACATTAAGCTTGTCTTCGTTTGCTTCCACGATCCACACCAACACAGCTCCACTCACACCTTCTCGTTAACCTGTTACCTGAAACTAAAACTCATGGGGGTGAGTAACGAATATGGATAATCATAAACCGATATCTGATCGGTAACTTAAACTTAAACTTTCATTTCTCTGGCCGATGGTTAATCGGATACGTGTGCACACTCTGATGGATATTTCTAAGGCCCGTTTCGCCTCCACCAGAACTTAGGATATAATCTTATGAGACAAATTAATGTCTCTTCATCCCAAGCGTAATAAACCTTAACTTCGGGATATAACTTTTGAGACAACTGATGGTCTCCTTATCCCAATCACATATCGTACTCAATGTGCTACCCATTCAGGGTCCCCACCTTTTCATCTTTGAAATCTTTTGTAACACGATAAGTGCTGTACTGGTACTGTATCTGCAAGTCAATTCAAATATAGACAAATATACTAAGTACTATGCTCGTATACTCAATAATTTCTTAGGATTATTAACTTATCCCATTCTTCTAATAATTCATTTAAACTTTCTTATTCTCAAGTTAAGATTATACTTAACTTCACTTTTTACTTTTTCTCAAGGTTAATTACTTAACCTTATAAAACATATCTTCTTAAACATCAATATGTTTCATAACATGCTATAACTCAAATGTGAAAAATACTATATTTCACATTATACTTGATTAAGTACTTAAACTTACTTTTTACCATCATCATCATCATCATGGTTTATAAACTCATCTTAACTTAATCTTTTACTCAATCAAGTACTTAATTAATCATACATCATACTTCTCAAACTTTAGATATTGACTTATTTTTCACTTAATTATCTTGAAAGTGAAAATAATCATATCATTCTTAACTTTCTCATCATGTTCTTAATATGTGAGATTTAAAACAATTTATATAAAATTGTATACTCAACATATTAACTAAAACTTTATCAAATTGTTCATCACTTATGAGAATTGTTCATAATAATCTCATTAATAATCATCTCTACTTATCACATTTGCTCATTAACTTTTCTCATGATATAATATAGCATACTTAATATAATCTTTACTAAATTGTATACTCCATATATGATATCAAAACTCCATCATATGACTCACCATTCATATGAAAATTACTCATTATTCATATGAAAATTACTCATCATTCATATGAAAATTACTCATGAACATCTCATTTTAACAACTTAACTTTATTATGACTATTCTTGCACATATATATACTTATCTTTACGTATATGCTTTCTTATCTTCATAACTTATTCATTTCTCATCTTTAACTTTTGAAACTTAACAGTCATAATCTCATCTTATCACTAAACATATGCTCAAAATTTCATAATCTTATCATGCATATTCATCAAGTTATGAAAACTTTAACTTTAATAGTGAACATAATCTTTATCTTGCATGTTCATCTTCATATATTCATAACTCAAGTTATACTTTACTAAATCTCTTAATTCTTGTTCTCATGTACTCCTCTTTTACATAAGAATCATTCATTTAAATCATATAATTCCAGTTTATTCATATATTTATCATCATCTTATCAAATTCAAGCATGTACATCATATAATTGATCTTGAATATATTTAACTCTTTATATTCATAGAATCAATTATAAACTTAACTTCTTTATCATGTTTATACATACTTATAAACATGTAAACTTAACATCAAAACATAAACTTAAACATTTACTTTAAGATAAGTGAGTTACCTCATCTTCTTGTCAAAGTAAAAACTTCATTCTTTACTTCATCTTCTTTACTTCTCCAAAGTTTCTCCCACTCATTCTCTCTTTCACTTTTATTTAACTTTGGAACTTTATTTTGGTGTGAAAAACTCTGAATTTTAGGCCTCTATTTATAGGCACAATTTGCAAGACATCATAATTGAGTGAAGAAATTAACAAAGTAAACAATACAAACTTGTAAAAATAAATATAGATAATAAATAGTATTCTTAACTTGTAAACTTCTCCAACCCATAGTCAATGCTTAGAAAGGCCCCTCTTCTGATCCTAATCTGATCTCAATGATTAAATTCGAGATTTAGTGAAAATTCTCCAATTTACGGAACCAAATTCTGACTTAAAATGAACAGTTACCGTAAAATCGAAAATTCTTACTATTTTCGAATTTCCTTCTTTTCTTTTGGCATTTTTCCTTTTTATGCTAAAACATTTTTCTTGTATTGTAGTCTACTAAAAAATAGAGAGAAAATAATTTAATTTATTTCTCGGAACTGAAATCGGACATAAATTCCGACTACAATCGAAAACCGAAAAAAACGAAAATTCTAAAAATTTCATATTTCTCTCTAATAATTTAAATAGACTAAAATGTCTAAATAAATTTCTCACTTCTTTGAACATTTATAACTTAAATGTTCATGGATACTTAACCGAACTCGAGACCTAACTTGTCTCGACTCATTATTCTTTTTCTTTCTCATTCAAACTATAAATGGCCAAATTTACATTCATTTAGCTAAATAAAATGGAATGTAACTTGAACTTGAATAACTTATTTCACTTCAATAAACATTAATGTGTAATTAATCCTTATAACTTGATCAATACTCAAAACTAAGCTAGGCTCGAGAATCATTTGTTCGGTAATAATCTTAACTCGTAACCGAACATGCTTGGTTCCATTCACGACTTATCTTGAATGAGTAATCAAAATATACTCGATTTTTATTATTTGTCATCTTATTATAATTAATCCCATCTTATAAATCCATTCATAAAAATAAACAGACCAGAATTAATTAAATACTGAACTAGCTCGATTAAATAAAATTTAACCGAGAATACTTTCAACTTGAACTTTTAACTGAATAACTTAATAACTGAGCTCGAAACTAGGAACGAGCATTATTAATAAAAGTAATTAGTTCAAACTTAGAACTAAAATAATTACTTTTATTAATTACTAAATGGGATATTACATAGCGAAATGTATAATTTAACTAAATTACGATGTAACTTTTAATGTGCATTTTTTGTACAACATTGTGCACTTATGGCACTTTTAATGAATTACAAGATTGCCATACATATTAAAATACAACAAAAATAGGAAATTTAAGATTAAAATATTAAATGATAAAATACTAATCATATTTTAATTAATTATATATTTGACCCTTGAACTCAATTGTAATTTATCTAAGTTTATAAAATTGCTATTGAATCCTTGTATCCTATCAAATTCTCAAAAAACAAACCCAATTCTACAAACACCCAGCCACCTCCACCCAACCGCCTCCCTCCCCACTCTCCCGCCGGCGACAACCTCCTCCGACGGGCCGACGGTCGTCAGTCCACGGCCACATCACCACCCACCGCCGACCACGAAAATGCAGCTACCACTGTCATTCGAAATTTTTGTCCAAATCAAGACCAAATTCCAAAAACACCATTCAATCACTCCTTTTTCAGACACAACTCGCCGCCGACAACACCCGACCGTCGGATTCACAGTCGGGCCGCCCTCAACGCTGCCATCCCCGAGATCAGCAACAAATCACACAACCCTAAATTAAAATTCCCCCAATCACCCAAGTCGGCTCTGAATTTCCTTACCGGTGACATACACTCGTCACTGAACTTCCTCACTGGTCTGGCATCAGCCGCTAGGTCGCCTCTGCTCCACCTCCTGTGGAAGACGATGCGAGAGCGGCGCCGCCGCATAGGATCTCGATGAGGTGAACGGCTAACGGCGACTGGATCTGAGGATGTCGGCGGGAGGACGCCGGCGAGATTGGTTGCCTAGGCAGACGGAGGAACGGCCGACGTCTCCAGTGTCGCGATCGGCGGCGGACGGCGGATGTACGGCTGGAGTCTCTTGCGTCGCAGTTGGCGGCTGGCGGTGGAGTCACGGCGGAGGTATGGCGGAGGGTTGTTCTCCTGTGTGTGTGTGTGTGTGTGTGTGTGTGTGTGTGTGTGTGTGTGTTTCTTAGATCTAAAATCGATTGGTATAATGGAGGAGGATGATGAAAGAGAAATCCATATTTAATTGGTGAGTGGGTCCCACATAATATATGTGTATTGACCAACTTATCCTTAATTATTGGTAAAATACACATATTTGACCATACTATGATTAAATAATTATCAAATTGCCATTAATGATTGACCAGAATTTGACTACAAGAATTCTGAAAAAATATGACAAAAAAAATTGTCATAAAAATGTGAATTTTCGTCACCGAATATTTTTTATGACGAATTTTTAGTGTCACGGAGTTTGTCACTGTAACTGCGTCATATTAGGTCTATATGACAATTTTTTCAATTTGTCATCTAATGTTTGCTATTTGTGATAAAAATTAGTATTGTCATTATACCTTTGTGAGATTCGGTGACGATTGATTTGTCACATTTATCATAAAATGTTTGTCACAAAATTATCTAATTGTCACTAAAAGTTAGCCTTTATATGATGAACATATATGGTTTCGTCATCTGAAAAATCACATATAATGACAAAAAAAAATATATCGTCATCTTTATTAAAATATAATGACAATCAGTTTGTCTTAATTTTCATATAAGACTTGTCATCTATAGTATAATTTGTCATAAAAGAGTTGTATTATAGTTACAAAAATTTATTTGTCACCAATGAAATATTTATAATGACGAACGAACATGTCACACATAAAAGTACGTTTTAATGATGAAATATTGTTTGTCACCAATAAAAATATTTATAATGACGAACGAACATGTCACATAAAAGTACGTTTTAATGATGAAACATTCCTTGCCACCAGATGAATATATTAAAGGTGATGATATATTTAGTCATAGAAAGTTCGTATTATATGACATGATGTTTATCGTCACCAAATGTGTATAAAAATATGACGATATATTCTATCATAAAAAAGTACAACTATATGACGCAAAAGACAATTGTCACTAAATATGTATGTATAATGACTATAAATTTGTCATAATAAAGAATATCTATGACAAATGTACCGTCACGTGAAAGAACTTTAGTGTGACAAACTATTAGTCATAAATAAGTCATTTTATGCCACAAATCATGAATTTATATTTGACCATACGTTGTGTCACGAAAGATTACTTTTAGTTACCAATTGAAAATTATCACAAAAGTTCATAATAATACTATTGCAATTAGCCAGTAAATTAGATATGAAATAACAACATATTTAAAGATAATGAGTATCAATAGAAGGAATGATTTGAAGTATTCATAATTGAAAACAAAAACAATAGTACTTGGAATATTAAGTAAAAAAACACTAAATAAATATATAAGAGATAAATCTACAAATCCATAGGCTTATTTTCTACTCTCGCTGAATTACACATCGTCGGAAATGTCTTGGTAAATCCACTAGCATCCATTCACCTGTAAATGTAAAATATTTAACTTAGCACATATATTTTCATTTATCAAAGCATATTTTCACAAAATAAAAAATGAACTCCATTGTTTATATTGAACTTTTACCTCAACTATTTCCTTTGGAAGCCATGAATGCCTTAAGCTTTTCAATATCTACACCTTGTTGGCCTATTAAGTTCTTCATGTCATTAACTTGTTCCATGAGCTCACTCACTCGTGATTCTGATGCTATTAGCTTTTCTTGGGTTTCCTGAAGCTCTTTTTCCTTTTGAAGGTATTGGTTGGCGGGAGCATAAATGCGTTTATATAAGTGATTCGTCTGATAACCAAGTCCCTTTAGATAAGTAGATCTTGGACCAAGCACCTCGTGAACTATTTCTTGGTTCGTCTTCTTAGCTCCTTCAGCTGCATATTTTTCTCGCCTCGATACCATCAACTCCTGATGGATTACAAACATATATCATACCTATCTAAAAAATAACAATACCAATAGCAATATGAAAGTGTGAGTTACCCAATTTTCTTTTGCCTCATCAGTTGACCAACCATGCATGTTTATCAGTGCAATGTGTGAGTTTGTAGAACTCAATTATGTCCCCAGCATCAATTGTGTACCCAGCATCTCCATCAGCATCTCCATTAGCATCTCCATTAGCAACTCTATTAACATCCTTCTGAGCCTAGCAAAGAATAAAAATAAAAATAAAATGTACAGGATACGAACCTTTTTCTAGAAAAATAATTGTAAAACATAATTGTAAAATATTGTAAAACAGAGTTCGTCCCATAATTGTACAGGATATGAACCTACATATAAAAATAAAATGTACAGGATATGAAAAATAAATGAAAAATAAAATGTACAGGATATGTAAATATTGTAAAACATAATTGCATGTTTACAACTTACAATTTCATGTTGAAGGGTAGAAAAATGAGTTCTGCCAGATATATGCGGGGTCCTTAACATTTGTCGATTCATAGTAACAA
This sequence comes from Striga asiatica, assembly GCA_008636005.1. Lineage (NCBI taxonomy): Eukaryota > Viridiplantae > Streptophyta > Magnoliopsida > Lamiales > Orobanchaceae > Striga > Striga asiatica. The sequence goes on from BKCP01007404.1 coordinate 111,661, forward strand.
GTTGAACTTTGGTGCTGAAAACAAGAAATTGCAACATAAGAAATATTCCCAAAATATATCAATAAGAGTACCAATCTCAAGAGACGTTACCTTGAACTTAGCTGATGCAAAATAATCACAGAGTTCGTCCCAATTTTCTTTACTAGCACAAAATGGTGGCTTATTATTCTTAGCCTCTTCTGGGTTTGCATACTTCTTGTAATGCTTATGTAACCTGTAACGAATTTGTCGAGAGGTAGATTTCAACCTATCAACCAAGCAGTGCCTCACACCCGGTACATCCAAGTTGACATCCATATGAATCTGAACATCACATTTAACAAATTTTTACATATACAAGAAAAAGAAAACATGTCATTTTTTTTATTATTTTATAGCTACCTTTATATGATCAATGCCCGGTTCCAACAATTTTTCTTCAGCCATTTCTTTCCATTTTCATGGCACTGGAAGGACATCTCGAGCTACTACACCAATTTGACTTGAGAGCTTTGCAGATTGCTCTCGAATTTTGGGCCGCCCTATCAGTGGATCCACATCTATCTTCAATTTCTTTTCAGATGCATGAAATGCTTTCATAATTCCCTTACCCATTGTTTGACCACGTCTTCTCTTAGGGATGGAAGCTTTGTCTGGTAACAAAGAACATTTTTCATTAATAGAGGACACATATACTATATCCTTGCAACTATTTCATTCAAAGTTTTTAAGATTCTAACTCATTTATAAATCAAAATACAACTGTGCAACATTGACAGACAAATAAGTGGACAAAATGCGACAGTCCAAAATAAGTTCATGGTTTTTTCTACTAATATGCCTACACAAATATATTCGAGAAGGCATGAAATTAAATATATTGTCTGTTCATTAACAGCATGCACAAGCACAACTCCAACATGCATCAGCTACTAGCATGCACAACAAAATAATCCACAAGTCACAGCAGCACAATATGCACAAAAAAAAAAAAAAAAAAAAAAAAAAAAAAAAANCAATAAGAATTAATAAAATTCATGGTTCCAAACATGACGATAGCAATTTGATAGCAATTCATGTTGATATTGTTGAAATCAATATTTGAATCGACGGGAGAGAATTTTAAGAGGACACCATTTCTTATTTCAGAGAAAATATATGGAGCTTACACTCAGAAAAGGAACAAGACGATGAGATATATCTCACGTCTGTACATGCATCCATGTTCCCAAGCAAAAACGACAACGTTTTGATAAGTAAAATAGAATGAATAAAAAAACGGGAAAAAAAGGAAACACGCCTTAGTAAGTAAACAGTAACAAAGTCCAACATAACGGAAATAACAGAGACAACAACTATTTACTGTAACCAACAACTATTCCAATAGTTATCCTAAGCAAAAAATAAAAAACATAATGTACCTGCAACTATTCTAACAGTAAGTAAAAAACATAATGTACCTTTGACTGATTTCTCAAGGTTACCAGTTGAACCTTCAGCTGCATCCAAATTCAGATTTTGGTTGGGAGCTTCAAGGGTTTGTGGAATGCCACTCTCATTAGTGTGATTTGCTGTAGTATTATCACCAGAAGAACCATTATGAACTTCAGTAGTTCAACTTGCTCCGACCACTCCATCAGATGACACATTTGATTGGTTAAAAAAAGTAAAATAGAATGAATAAAAAAGGGGAAAAAAAGAAAATACGCCTTAGTAAGTGAACAACAACAAAGTCCAACATAACGAAAATAACGGAAACACAACTATTCACTGTAAACAGCAACTATTCGAACAGTTATCCTAAGTAAAAAACAAATAACATAATGTACCTGTAACTATTCCAACAGTAAGTAAAAAACATATTGTACCTTTGACTGATGTCTCCTGAAGGTTACCAGTTGAACCTTCAGCTGCATCCAAATTCAGATTTTGGTTGGGAGCTTCAAGGGTTTGTGGAATGCCACTCTCATTAGTGTGATTTCCAGTAGTATTATCACCAGAAGAACCATTATGAACTTCAGTGGTTCGACTTGCTCTGGCCACTCCATCAGATGACATATTTGATTGGTTAAAAATTTTTCTGACTCCAATACGAGCTGACGCAGCAGTTGAGCTATCCTTGGCAGCTTGGTTAAGGAGACTTTGTAGAGAAGCTTTTGAAATAACTGTATTTTTACGATTTCCTGGCGCCATTCGTAGAAATCTACATAAGAGAGCAAAAATGTAAGCATATATTAGGACTTAATATCCTTTTGACCAGCAAGAGGAGTACCAAATTATAATTCATTCAGACAATGTAGGCAGCTTGCATATAATTGTTGCAGCATATATTAGGATATGTTAAGCTTTTGGCTAGTAAGATGGTTAACAAATCCTATTACATTCACAAAAGGTGGGACAACTATTTACACACATACAAATTAACATCGTCTTAGATTGCACTGCATAGGCATAAATTATCCCAAGAAAGACATGTAACCAGTAACTATGTTTTTAAGAACTCACAAAGTCGTATAACACATGTAGATTTAATAATAAATACAAAATTACACTTTCAGTTGCCTTTTATACATGAAAGGTGAAGAAAAAATCTGTAAAAACACAAATTTTATACATGAAAGATGAAGAAACTTCATCACCAGAAAAAAATAGAATCAGAAAATGAATCAGGTGAGCCGTAGATAGAATCAGAATATGGAACATAATATGAAACACAAAATTTACACCTTCAGCTTCAGCTATTATGATTATACAAAGACAAAATCAGAACATGAAAAAGTATCTGAAACATAATATTAAACACAAATTTCACACCTTCAGCTATTATGATTATACAAAGATAGAATCAGATATTATGATTATACAAAGATAGAATCAGAATAAAGGTGAGCCAATATAAAAATCTGTAAAAACACAAATCTTATACATGAACGGTGAAAACTTCACCAGGAAAAGATTGTAAGGAGGCCTGTTTCACCAAGAAAAGATTGTAAGGAGGCCTGTGTTTTGCTTTTGCGACTACTTTTTTGATGTAGTGCTCAGTATAACCTATCTGTGTATATATATTTGAGCAGAATAAAAAAGAGAGGGATCGACGGAGGCACAAAATCTTTAGACCCTTTGTTTCTCTACCCTAATTAGATAAAAAAATTCCTAATTAAGCTCAAATTTTGAGCGCCAAAAATTTTTTGTCCCGCTACTTGTTTTGCTAGATATAAATTATAATTTTCTTTTTAATTTTTCAAGTGTGTACAACCGGTACCTGTGGTGCTCGATTCCCATGGGCGTGATGAGGTCTCTGGCTAGCCTCTGCACCACCGTGGCCGACGACCGGACCTCCATCGAGAAGTGGCTGTCCCTCGGCCATAACAACTGCTCCGCCACGCTGCAGACTCGGCCATCCGCTCACACCATCCCCAATCCAGTCAAATCTCTTCTTCATCAGGACAGGGAGCTCGAGCAGCATCTAAATGGCTCGAATGAATCTTTCATCGACTAAGAAGTCTTTAGAAGGCAGTTCACTTAGAAGCCCCAATGTTGCCGATGTCGTAGATCACCGTCTCCATCTGCTGCTTGGAGGAACTTGGCCAGCATCTCGTGGCTCCGCATCTGGTTCAGGAAAGAGTTGCAGATATCTGAGCCGGCGAGCTCTTGGGCATGATGATGTCTCTACCGAGACTCTGCACCAGCGTGACCGACAACCGGACCTCCATGGAGAAGTGGTTGTCCCTCGGCCATAACACCTGCTCCACCACGCTGCAGACTCGGCCGTCCGCTCACACCATCCCCAACCTCACCTCCACCGACTCGTCGACCTCCAGATAGTGCACGAACTCCGCCTCTGTCCTCGTCCTTGCCGAAGACTTCGAGCACCAATTGGCAGACGTCATCAATTGTGCCAAGATTGAATTCCTATTTCCTCGTGAAATTGATTCAATTTTTAGGTTGTATTTGGGAGATGAGATCGACACAGTACGGTTTTGGTCTGCAAGTTAGGTTGAAATTGGGGTTAAAGACTTAATTGGTGCGTGACGAGAATGAGAAGGTTGAAATTGGTGAGTGACCTTTCACGACATTTGTTGAGTGATGAGAATGAGATGGATTTTCATCCACTTGGTATAATTTGGATTCTTAATGGCACTTTAGAAAATATAGGCTCTTGATAAGGTTAATAAGGCATATGACATAATATTTTATATAGTAAAATTTATATACGAAAAATTGTTAATTAAATATTATGTTAACTTAAATCATTCAAATATTTAAGCTAATTAACTAATATATGTATAGATTTTTAAAAAAACTTATATTATTCTTATTTGTATTCGATCTACAATAAAATTAATTCATGATTCATATTCATTCGTTCGTTTAAGATAAGGTTATATAAACGATTCAAACCGGCGAAAAAATAGAAAATCGAAAATCAAATCCTACCGGCTAAAAAATAAATGACGTACCACTACTTTTATATATGAATAGTTTTTTAAAAAAACTTATATTATACTTATTCGCATAGGCGATTGGCAACAGCCGTTTATTCGCAGTCTGTGCAACAGCCACAAGCAACTTCCCCTTGTACGAGCCACGCAAATGTGTGCCGTCCATACTAATTACCGGCGGGCATCTCTGAAAGGTCTGAATGGCGGGACCAAACGCCCAGAAAACAAATTTGAATTCTCTGTGCTGATAGTGGGCCGCCATTTCCCCACCTTGCCATTCCCACTCTACAACCGTAGTGGGATTCGCTCTTTGAAGCGCCGCAAAAAACCTGCACGTTACAAAACGTAATCGTCAATACATAAACATAGTGACAAAGAACACGTACATTTTTAATAAGCGTTTTACTTACTGAGGGAGTTGTGCGAAGTTCGATTCCCAAGTGCCATACAAACGATCGATGGCCTTTTTCCTCCCGTGCCATGCCTTCTTGTAGCTCACATCGACTTTCCAACATTTTTTAACATCCTTCTGGATCAGGGTAACACTGTAGTCGGGTTTCATTTGAATCTTGGTCATGACAAGATGTGAAATCATTGTGGCGGTTACATTTCTGTGGTCATTTTTTTCGACTTCTTGCATACAACTGTGCCTCTCAGTCCATTCTCTTACTTCCCACATTTCATGAACCCGTGTGCAGTGCATCACCCGAGCCATCCACGGACAAGGTTCATCTTCGTTAGATGTGCACACCACCTTGAATGTTTTCTTATTCGAATATGTTGTCTTAACCTCCCTCAACCTACTAACGTTCCAACTCATGATACCCAGCTGTGCTTCTTTCTTGGACGGGAAAACAGTTCCCAAACGGATAGTATCGACATGCCCATCCCACACTGGCAAGGCATACTCATCACGGTCTACACACGACGGGTCCCACTCACCCATCTCGCGATACACGTGCTGACCGGTACTAGGAAATGGGTGTTCTTCAATAAATTCTAGTTCACTCTCTTCGTTTATTGATCTTGTTTCCGTTTCCGAGGTATCATCTGTGAAATCGTCTTCACCGCGAACGAAATCATCATCACCCTCATTATCGCATTCTCTAACTGTTGAGCTTGTCCCTTCGCCAAAATTACGAACATGCGAAGTGGACGTACCCTCAACATCAGCCACTTCCCCGTAAAAAGGGGCAACATCCTCAAACTGCGTAACCTCTGTAGGTGCCTGTGTAACCTGCTTCAACTCTAAATGCAAATACACATAGGAGAAAGGAAGGGAATAATATATCTAGTCAAGAGCACTATCAGTATTCAGGTTTCCAATATTCCACGAACCATCGCGTTGGCTACTCAGTAAACTAATCTTCTCAATTATCCAACCATCTCGATGAAACCCAAAATTTTCATAAAGAATATCTACCAATTCTTTAAATGATAGCTTCTCCTCAATGCTAAATGAACCATCCGGAGAGTTTTTAAAATCTGAAACATCATATAACAACTCCTTCAGAACATTCCAATACACATTAACAAAGTATGGTCCGGTAGACGCCATTTATACCTGTTGCAAAAAACAATTCTTCCCAATTACAACAACACATACTTTCTAACCCAACACCCAGAAAATTCAATTATTCTTTTATCATTCACACAACAAAAAAATAAAATTCATCAATAACATATAAACACTTTCAATTCTTCTCAATTACAACATCACATAATTTCCCAAAAAATTCAATTATTCTTTTACTCAATTCAAGATAAGTATTTCCAATTAATACTACAATAACAAAAAAAAAATCAAATGTTCTTTTATAAAATGACACTCCAAACCCTAATTCTCATAATCCAACAATACAATACAAATCATCCAATTTTCGCAAAAATTCTCAACATACACCGAAATCCATCATCAAAGAACAATGTATAATCATTTAACACAATTATTAAATCAACAATAAATCTTTTCTAAACTATACTCATCAAAAACCAACAAATATTTCTTACAAATTCATAAACAAAACAAAATATGTAATTACATTATATTAAAATAACAACTAACCTCTTCTTCGAATCGATTGATTGTTAAAAACTTTTTTTTTTTTTTTTG
>BKCP01007404.1:118452-194457 GCA_008636005.1 Striga asiatica
TTTTTTTTTTTTTTTTTTTTTTTTTTGTCCACTTATTTTTCAATTTTTTTTTAAAATAAATCACCCATACTTGGGAGGGGGAGAAAAACAAACATTAATTGAGATTATGTGAATAACGAAATAAGCTTCATGTTTTTCGTTGGCCCATTCCCACTTCAATCATTCATCTTGGCCATAAATGTTAGATTATTTACAATTAAAATAATGAGAAATTTAACCTTAATATCTCTATTGTAGCCTGTAAATACACTAAGTCCTTAGTCTCTTCTCACAGCAATTCACGAGAGCTACTTGTCTTTTTGAGCAAGAAATCGACCAAACCGATTTCTTAAGGAAGAGAGAATAATTTTGTAGGATTAGGGAGTTATGATTAGTTGTCCACCACGACAAATCGAAAAGGGTGTAACTATAGAAATTCGAAGGTAATAGATTTTGCTATCCAGGCAGAAATATATTTATCACTCGCGATCAACCACCATCAGCAACGATCACCATCATCGACGACCACCGCACGAAGGCAGGACCACCGACGAAGGAGGGGTGCAACTCTCGTAATCCTTGTTCCCAGGCGGCGCAGGCACGCATGCATCCCAGGCGCACCCGACGATGCATATCCCATACTCAGTGACATAGGCGCGCAAAACGACAAGGCGTCACCCACGCAAACCTGACACGCATTGAACACTCGATGCCCGCAACTCCTCGGCGACGCCTGCAGTTGGTGGGCGGCATTGTGTTATTTAATAATTCCATTTTTAATAAGTTTTGTGTTATTAGTTAAGTGGATGTTAATTATTTATGTGAACATTATTCCTTTATTTTACATTATGGATAATATGGTTTCAGGTCTGGAACATTAAGATCATATTATCGGTTCCTTGTAAAATACAAATGATGGTTCACAGTCTAAACATGAATTGAACTATTTGTCGTGAAAGACTGTAGTGTGATCTTAAACTAATGGATTACACTAGTACATATCGGAAGTTTTAAATGACCCACAACAAGTAAAGATTATTTTATACTAACCAAGTAAATAATCTATACATCATTATTTGTTGCGTATTCTTAACCCTAAAGACTATATGCAGGCATATGTAGTCAACACTTACTTATTTGATTTATCATGGATGAGAATTATTTTGGTGTGTCGACATACTCGATATTCTGTTAAGTAATATCGGTTGCATGATGTGTTTTTAATATTATTTACGGTCACTGTATCCTGGGAGAAAAGTTTGATGATGTCCCCGAAATAAACTTAAGAAGGATAATTATGTCAAGCCTGACCGGCGGATTAATTTTTAGATTAATTTTAAGAATTGAGTGGTACTATTTTTAGATTCGAGAAGTCGATTAATTATATTATCAGTAACTAAATTAATCAATGGATGCTAGATTTTAAATTCGTGGATGTAAACAAAGCAATAAAATGGGGAACGAAGTAATTGTAACTCAAAATTTTGAGTACCTAGTTTGGGATTAATTACTTCGTATTTGCTCCATTTTTGCTTACAGAGTTGTGAGGTAAATGTGGTGTCTTGGTCGTAATTTAGTAGGACAGATTCGGTTCTCATTAAAGTTGATAGCTTTTATCTTGTTTTTCTTATTTAGTGTGATTAGTTGGTTAAAGTTTAAATATTTCAAGGTAAAAATCGAGACTTTGGTAGACGGTCGGTTATTTCGTAATTGAATGGTCAACTTTATCTTCTAGTTATGTTAGATATATCTTGTTTTCTCTTTGTTTTCATTTTTTGCTTGAGTATTGGAGACTCCATGCAAGATAAAGTTCAAATCTTTAGTGTAAAGTTCGAATCTTTAGGTAACCACTCTTAATTCTTAGGTTAAACTGGCTTATATCAGCCAACCAAATGCGCTTAGAATGATTATGACTTTTATATTCGCCATTTGTGCTTTGTCAACTAAAATTGGAACTTAGCTCCGACCAACCTTTCTTGTTGTTCACACTTGGGTTAGCACGCACATTCTTTGAGTCTCGGTTGCAGTTTATAAATACAACAAGTCCCATAACTCCTTACACATGATTTTAACTTATAAAATTAGACTTTCAATCACATTACGTGTAGCTAAAAAATGGCTTACAATCAAATTAACTATGTTCACATTCCTTCTTTCAATAAACTTTCCCCCCTCAATCAAATTAACTCTGTTCACATTCCTTCTTTCAATAGACTTTCCTCCCTTTATCCGCAGGAAATGGCTTTTTCCACCATTGTCACCGACATCGATCACCAAGTATTTATCTGGAATTTTTACTTTGACCTGGCTAACTTGGAAGTCTTGTAGGTCGTCGTAATAGTGTAACTAAAAAATGAGATGGGATACATTCAGGTCCTCGGAAATGGAGTCTAGTGGATCATTTTGTTTTGACTTGGCTAACTTGGATGTTCTGTAGGTCGACGTAATAGTGATATAACTTAAAAACGAGATGGGATATATTCGGGTCCTCGGCAGTGGAAAATAATGGATCATTTTGTCTCTTCCGTCGCCTTGCCTTCCCGGGGCCTAAATCATTGCTTACTTTACTGCTATCATCGTAACAGTGAGAGACGAGTCAGTAAGAGAAAACTATCAAGGTCCAACTGTGTCGGGAGGGCTACATTGAAGACTTTGTTCCAAGGTCCAATTTCTAAGAAAATTACTCATTTTTACCTAATGAAGTTTTTTTCTTGGTAAAAAATACATGGAGATGGTTGGCTAAACTCATAGGGGTTAGGGAATAAGAGTATTTTTGCATTGTTTACCGATATTATTATGCCAACTAAAAATTAATTGTATTCCACATTGTTTTCTTCCATTTTTTAATCTTATTTGAACAAAAGTCATAATTTTAGCTGATGAACTCCCAAATTACTGAACCTTTTCTTCAATTGAATTAATATAAAAATGCTAAAACTTTAATATTTGACCTGCCCAGATGGTAGCTTCAATGGTTCTTACATAAAAATAAAATGGCCAATGTTAAAAACGAAGCTTTCATATAACTATTAATGCATTGAGGTCGGCAATACTGCTTACCACCGCCGACCAAGTCCACCAACACATGATCATCGGAGAATACAAACGAAAACGGTTGGACTGGATTAAAAGCTTCATGTTCACAAACTAAGCTAGTATAAGGGGTTTCGAAGCTGAGACGTTGTCTGATGGGGGAGCAGTCAGAGGGATTTGAATTCATTAATTAAGGGGTTCCAAACCACAACTGTATATATTCCTTGCAGCTTAATTAATTTGATTGCTAACAAACTGAGAAGCATACTCGTGTGTTTATTTTCCGTCCTGATTCATTGAATAATATTACTGATTTCTGATTAAAGAACGATATAAGAAATGAAACATTATTGATAATTACACCATTATTAATACGGGCCAATCTATATAATAAGGTACTGGAAATTAATTTGCACTTTTACACAGCTCAACGGGATTTAAAGAAAAACATGGAGACTGACAACATCTACGAACATTACTCTTTGCTCTAGCAATTATTTCTCAACAACTGTGGCCAACGATGCCTTATTCTCAACAAAAGACACACACACCTAGTTAAAATAGATATATAAGTATAGAAGGCCGGCCCCATAAATTTGTTAACCACGCGTGCAATCGGTAGGGTAGAAACCAAGCTGATTATTGAGCAAGTCGAACTCCATGTGAAAATTCTGCTGCATGTAATTACCAAAGATCATCGCAGGTCCAAGAGTCTTCCCTCCAACTGCAGCATCATACGATATCATGGTTGAGCAAATCGCAGCCGACTCCTTATCGTAAAAAAAGGAATTTTCAAAGGGCATAACCATCTGGGCTGAGCCAGCGAAAACGAAAGTTAAAGCTGGCAAATCAGATATGTTAGCCTTGCGAGGAACACTATAACAGAGCTCCAATCCAGTCGCCGCTTCCTCCTCTTTTGACCTAGTGTACCTCTTTCCCAATAATTGCTTGTTAAGCTCATGCGCGATTGGATCAAACACCGATTTCTCCATGATAGTTAAGGTGGTGCCCGAATCCACGATCGTGCCGCCATATCCATTGGCATTCGGCACGAGGTCTTTGATCGGAATGTTGACTTTGACACTACGGACGTGGATCTCGAGTAGGTTGAGGTAATAGTAGACTAGGTATGCAGGGTGAGAGGATATGTTTGGGTTCTGGGCAAAGGGAGTGTGGCTCATCACATTCACATGCCCTCCATCCCCCCAGTTAAGGACCAAAGGGAGTGTGGCTCATCACATTTTTCCGGCGAGAAAAATGGCAGCAAGGTCATTTAAGCATCATTTTCATGTCCCGACTTCGAGAACCCGTCGGCCCTCGTTAGGCGCACCGAAATTTAATGGGAGTGCTTTCTAGAAAGTACGAGAAGAGTAGAAGCCGTTCGTGGTGTTTATTTTGCAATTCGAGGTCCCGAGCATTTATTTTGAGAAGCTCGAGTTGGAGTGCACAAATTAGAAAAATAAATAAAAAGCCGTTTACGTCCGCCCCGCAAGGTCGCGTGAGATTTCGGTTTGCTGAAAATCGAGTTGGGACGTGCAGACCTTATTGGCACGATGCCATTCGAGCCATTTATTGAGTGTTTCGGAGCTCCGAGCATTTGTTTAGAGGAACCTGAAGTTGATGTATAAATATTAAAAATAAGCGAATTGTCGAGGACGAGTTCGATCGTTCGAGGCTTCATTTTTCTCGATTCTTTCAGTTTCTCGTCTATTCGAGAGGAGGTATAAATCTGGACTATCCTTTTTAATTAATTTCGAGCATAGTTTGAAGGTAAAAATCGGCCATCCCTTTATTCGGATTCTAGTTTCGCCACTGCCCGTCCCGTACCTGATTTTGTAGGGAATGTTATGTTTGGAGCAGTTGGAGGTCGGGTGGTTCCAACAGGACGTGCAGAGTGGATCATCGGGAAAGATCCGTTTCAGTTGGGGGGTGCTGCAGCTGACGTTTCTCGAGGACGATGATAATTTTGGGTTGAAGGTGGGGATGTTGGTGGCATCGCAATCGGTGCACGTGTAGTTGTCGCACGGGAACCACACGAGGTTACTTCCGGTGTCCAGTATGAAGTCCAGGGGTTGCTGCGGTGTTCCGAATCCGAGGGTGGTGGAGTATTCGTTATCATTGGCGAAGAGGGGCGTACTGGCGGAGGTGGAACATTTTAAGTGTCGGGCCCTTTGAATGGACGCCTGGGCCATAAGGCTGAGCCGATAATGGCTGTTGTTTTCAGAGTGGTGATCATGGGATTGGGTGGTGAGGGAGAGGGTGATGGAGTTGGAACTGGCCCAACAAGATGGATACAACGTCAAAATTGGGAGGAGGAGGAGGAAGAGAAGCCAGCAGACACTGAAAGAGGACATTGTTTTCTAATTACAACCGAGGGATGGGATATGTGTCACTCTACTCTTGCTAATTATTTCTTGCTTCTACAATTATATTTTTTTTGGTACGAAACAAATCATTCGGGGCTTTGGTATTTGTAGAGAGTCTGGCTTACCTTTTCTTGGACGACTTTTTAAGGATACTAGTAAAGTGCACGTGCGATGCACGTGGCGACGAATGCTTTTTACCGATTAAATTTAGTAAGATAAATTAATTAATTTATTACACATATGACTGCAAGAATAAAATAAAATATAGAATAAATAAACTTTTCATGCATTTTATTTTAAATATAAAAATGTTGTCGTAATATAAAAAGATTTAAATATCATATTACAACTCCAACAAAAATATATAAAAAATGAGTTCCTAATGAAAAACAATAAATGACTAAATAAAGACATAATGTATATTATAGATGCATGAGTTCTTTTATTTATTTATGTTAGATTCAAGAGTCATTTTCTTTTATTTTGGTTTTGATGTTCTCATAAGAAACATTCATACTCGTTGAATACTAATACATCAATAGTATTACGAAATTCTTCTTAATTAATTTTGCAAAACGTCTGTTTTATTCAACACTTAGAAATACTTTAGCCAAATATATAGTCAAACTTTATGATTGTATGATCATTATAAGGTATTTCTACTAATAGTTCATAAGTATCTCTATGAAATAAACAATTGTATCATTAAATTTCTTGATATTTGTGTCATTAAAATTCTTGATATTTCTTTTAATCAATGTATAAACTACTACATTTCTCTCTCTCTCTCTCTCTCTCTCTCCACATAGACAAATTAGTACTTACCCCATGATCTCTCTCTCTCTCTCTCTCTCTCTCTCTCTCTCTCTCTCTCTCTCTCTCTTTCCACATAGACAAATTAGTACTTACCCCATGAGGTGGGAACGAATTTCATCTCTAAATAAAATTTGATTTTTCAAAATCATGTACTTCTATGAAGATGCTAAATTATTTTTTTGAAATCATCACACATTACATGAAAATATGTACTCTAAAACAAATGCGTGTATGATCGAGCACAATACACAATTATGATTGTAAATTCTTATCAAAAAGTGACAACTTATTCAACATTCAAAAATATTTTAATCAGTATTAAACATTCCCTTTTCAGTGTTATTAATTTGGAAGATAGATATCTTCCATATTCTTTCAGATTTGCAATATTTATGTGTCTAATAACATTTATTGCGTTTGTATCATAACTAATTCTTAAAAAATTCAAGATAAAGATCCTTCATTGATTCTTCAATAATAACAAAACAAAACAAAACAATGGGACAATATTTAGAAGTAAAATATTTCAGATGAGAAGAATTTGAATTATACTATATTATGATACTCTTAGTCATTTGTTAACTTTATTATTATGAAGTCATTATTAAAGTTTGTGGTTTATTTTATGATAATATCGAATCATTATTTATGAGAACTAATTTCTTATAGAGAATATATACTTAAATGCTAGCAACAAAAAAAGTAGTAATTTTAAAAGATTTTTTGTTTCTTGATATTAGTATTCATACTTTTGTAAAAAAATTCAGAATTTTTCTTTTCCTCATTGCATTACTATTGGTTTACTTGTTTTTTATTTGTTTTTTTTATTCACAAATAATATTTTATTTCTTGAAAGAATTAGAGAATATTATATGCAATGCATTCTTTTTACGTGTTTGATAGTAATAATATACTTGATAAAAATGTAGTTTTATATTGTTTATAATATTAAAAGGTTTTGAATTTATTTCCATGTTCTGATAAAATATTAAGTAACTAATTCATGTTTATATTCACAAAAATACTTTTTACAACCATTATGGTGTTCCATTTCAAGCAATAATTGAATAATAGTTTAACATACAACTGATTTATTTATTTTTTTTGTTTTAATTCACATATTTAATATTGGTAATAGTTGTACAATTACATCTAGTTGACTTTGTCCTTAGTATGAATATTTCAAATCTATGTCAGAAAAATATGCCACAAGTTTATCTAATATTATTTTATAATTAATAAAATTAATTTAACATGGATCTATAATTATTTTATAAGATTCCTTTAGGTCTATTTATTATTTTAAATTGGTATTGGTATATATATATACAATTATATTATTTTTATTTTATTAACAAAACATTGGTAAAATCAAATATCATAGGAAAGAAATGATATGATATATTACATATAAAGGGTAACAAAAAAAAATAAGTATTTCAAAATTAAGAAATTTAATGGTGTAAATTAACTAATTTTTTAACTAAAAAATTATGACTAACATACCGATTTCTAAGACAAAAAAATAAGTATATTTTTTATAAATGTGCATCTCAAGTATATTTTACATTTATCATTCGCTAGCTCCAATTGATATATGACATTTATTAATTTTATCATCTTTTTTTTTTATTTTTGAGTGGAATGTCAGTTATAAGTTTTCTCATTATGTAGTTTTATCTTTTTATTACGTAGAACATCATCTTTACATCTTGTTTAGTATTAATATTACCTTTTCTGTAGAACATCATTCTGGCCTCTTCTTTAATTATCATAATACTAATAACATATTTAAGGACTTTTCAACTTAAAAGTATTTTTTAATTACTAATTATCATAAATTAAATGATAATTACATTAAATATGTTATATTATGTATCATTATTTATAATTTTCAAAACAATTAACTGCACACAATATTATATATAGTGCGAATTTTTTAGTTTGATTTGGAGTCATACTTTTACTACAAGAAAATGATGAAATTCCAATGAAAACATATTACAGCGAAATTTCGAGAACAATTCTAACGAATATTTCAATGTTACAATTTTCGTTTGAATTTTTCAATGAAAATTATAACAAAAATATTTTGTTGCAATCATGTGCAGATCCATGTTTGTCCAATAGTCCCGAAACTGGCATCATCCCAAAACAAATAGCATAAGATATCTAACAAACATTATGGGAATATTTTTCATATTTTAATCATGTCCTCTATTTAGAAAATAAAATTAAAAGAATAAAGACAAATAATGATTAATTTACAACTCAACCAATTATAATTTAATTCAACTCATAACGTTATTAAAATTATAACATCAATGCGGTATCCCAACTAAAGAAAATATGATATCAAAGTTTACAATTTTACGCCCTATTTCTCTCTTTTCTTTTTATTCTTGATGATATCTTATTATCTCCCTTTTGCGACATAATTTTTATCTAATTTTAGAAAATATATTTTAAGTCTTTTTTAAGTGTATGTAGAATTCTAGTTATATATTCGTAATTTATACAATCATCTATTATATTGTCGAGTCAACTATACTACAACATAAAATTTTTGTTCATAAAAAGATTTTGAAAAATGTATTATTTTTTTATGATTTTCTTATGTCGAATTGAGAAAAACTATGCTTTTTTTATTTTAATATTATTGAACTTATTGTGATTGTATTGATGTGTTAAAAAAAGTATTACATATGAGAAAGTTGAGAAATTAAGAATAATATACTTTATAAATTGTAATGAAATTATCTTGTTTTGATGCAATACTTTTTGTATTAATTAGATAATGCTCTTAACATGAAATTATTTTGGATTCGCCACTGCAGCTAGTTTTTCGATGGAACTTTCACTGTTTTTCCGAATTTCAGTGACAATTTTTTTAATGGTTGAAATATGGCCGAAAAAAAAATCCAACATAAATTCATACAAAAATAAATATTAGTAATTGTGATATTAAATCCACAAAAATTTCAATGTAATTTAATTTACTCACCATTGGAATATCCAGTGAATCTTTTCAATAGAAACTATACCAATGAAATATCTGTTGGTATTTTCGTGGAATACCTTACTGTTGGATTTTTCATTATAATATGGAATTTTTGTATTCTTTCATAATCATTAAAATGTATATGTAGTAATTTTTTATTTATTAATTATGTTTATAATTTTTCTTTTAAAATATATTAAAAAATCTACTTTTTAGTCCATATAATTTTCTTACAAGTCACTCGTTATTTTATGTTGAGATTACCTATTAATTAATTGAATTACTTTCCCTATATATTAATGGAATAAGTATTATTTGTATATGCAATATAATATTTATATATTATATTAAAAAAGCTAATAACAAATAAAAAATTATTTAAATTTACAATAATCAATTTATTTTTAAAAAAATTAAAATCTCTTACTTACATAGATTAAAGTACAAATAACTATTGTCAATAACCTAAAACTTATACCTATAATTAATAAGCACGAAAAAAGTAACAATCGGCTCGTTTACATCGATATGTACAAGTTTTAAAAGTTTTATATTTATTAATCATAACATTTTTAGTTATTACTTCTTTCATATATATTAGTAAGTATTACAACTTAATTATATTTTTAATATTATGTATCAGATTTAATATTTTCTTACTTTAATATTATATATATATATATATATAACTTTTAAATTTGTTAAAAAAAAATGCATAATACTAAGTATATAACTTTTTTTTGGTCATATGTCTTATTATATCTATTATAGTTGTACATCTTTATATTATATTATGTATAATTACAATTTTCTAATTAATATTATTATCAAATATTAAAAAAAGATATTTTGTACATTTTTTAATAAAGTTGATTTATTGTAATAATACATATTAATAGATAGGTGAGTAATGGTACTATATCGATATAAATTCTTGGTAAAAATAATTAATTTTCAACGTTCACTATATATTTTAAATTAATTTGAAGATAATGATGGATAAAAGTACAAAAAACTATTGTCTATCACCTAAAACTTACACTTAGAATTAATAAGAACAAAAAATTAACAAGCGTTTAATAACACCTGAATTGCGTTAAGAAATTGAATCCACCAAAAAGCCAATATTAGCTCCCTTAATTCCTTTAATAATGACTCAACTCGTTTACATCGATAAGTACAAGTTTTAAAAGTTTTATCTTTATTTTTATTAACTATAACATTTTATTGGTACTTTTTAATATTTATTAATAAGTGTTACAACTTAAACGGATTTTTAATATTATTTGTCAAATTTAATATTTTTTTCTTTTATATTGTTATTTTATATGTTTATATATGTGTATACATATATATATATATATATATATATATATATATAACTTTTATATTTGTTAAAGAATACATAAAATTAAGTATGGAACCTTGTGGGTCATATGTCTTATTATATATCAATTAATTGTACATCGTTCTATTTTATTATATATAATTACAATTTTTTCATTCATTACATGAAAATAAATAGGTTGGGTTTTAGTATTATACATTTTCATAAAATTATTCTAACCTTATTTTAAGCAAAGAAATTGGGTTGATAAGAAGTTTCGATTGCAAAACAATCATTCAACAATTAATCTCTCATACTATTACACAAATTATTACTTTTTATAGGTTATTTTGAAAGAAAAAAACTGTTTCTTTACTTTATGGGTGTTATGAGGACAACATTATGGATTTCAATTTTATTACTTATTGTTATTAATAATAGATGAGTAATGGTGATATATGGTATAATTATTGGTAAAAATAAATAATTTTCTACGTATAGGCATATCACGATTCTTTAGATATCTTAATTAATTCGTAGAAAATTGTATGATCAAAATAAAATCATGCTGCTCTACTAATATCCCATTCGACAAGAAAAAAATGAGACCGGGTTTTAGTATTATATAATTCATAAAATTATTCTAATCTTATTTTAAGTAAAGAAATTGAGTAGATTAGAAGTTTAGGTTGCAAAATAATTATTCAAAAAATTATATCTCATATTATTACATAATTTATTCTTTTTTTTATATGTTATTTTGAAAAAAAAAATATTTATATAGTTTGTGGTCGTTATGAGGACAAACAACATCGATTTTAAATATTTTACTTATAGTTATTAATAAACTTGTAAAATTAAATAAATATTGTTGAAACAGTTATCTTATTTGATAGGATACTTACGGTTAAATAAACTCTTAATTTTTATTGAGAAAATCATAAAAGTATTTAAGAATCTTGAATAATATCAATAAATAAAATATTTTATTTATTAAATTTTGAATTATAATCGTTTATAGAGCACTCAACTTGAAAATTAATTGCTCAAATAAAATAATAATAATAATAGTTAAAATATCAGGAACATTTTTATTAATAATTGAATGAAAAATTTCAAATAATTTAAGTCTAAATAATTAAAAAAATTACGCAACTTGATATTAATCATCTAATGGTCACGTGAAGATTCGTTAATTCTATTAGCTTTGCGACCAAAATTTGAAAATACAAACCACTAAACAATGACGATTTTTGTGGGATCAAATTCAATCTAATAAAACTAAGGTGCAATCTAATTCTAGTTCTAAATACAAAAGTTTATTTTTCTTAAATAATGATCTAGTTAAATGAATTCTTCCATTTTTCTAGTTTGTTAGATTATGTATATATTCAACGTGTGCATGATTTCGGTAATATTTTAGGTATCTTCTCTTAATTAAAGTTATGTATGTATCTTAGAAATTATTTATTATATAAAGTTCACCTCTCAACTAAGTTATCATGTTTTACCAAGATTTATCGTTTTGTTAAAAGATAGGTAAACAAATAGTTGAGAATATTTAGATCTTTTATAAGTATTTATTATGTTGTTTTTGTTGCATAATTTTTTGTTTAAATAAATTTTATATATTAAAATCATTATATATGATTACGATTTTATCATCAAAATTATATTAAAAATAAGGACGTTATTCAAAACAAAAATTCAATATCATTATAAAACTTTGTTGTTTGGGTTAATGTTGAGTTGATTTTTTAGAGATATTGAAAAAGACGGTTTGAGAGATATGTGGAAGAAACTAAATTTGTTGAAGAATAATGGTGCGAATATTGTGGTTGATTTTTAAGAGATGTGAAATGTTTTGTTCATTTAATTGTATTAAATGAATAAAATATTAAATGAGAATTAGTGTATTACTAATTTGAGGTTAAAAATATGTCAAATAAAGTGAATTTAGGTACATATTAGTTATTAATAAAAAAAATATAAGATGGGATATATATTGTGTTATTACTAATTTGCCATTAAAAATATACCAAAGTAAGGGTATATTAGTTAGTTCTTTCTTTTACAAAAACACTCGTCCTTTTATAGTAGTATTTTGAGTTACCATTTTAGTTAGCACAACATTTAGACATAGAATATAATAAAACATTTGGACTAAATATTACAAAATAAACTATTTACATAAGTTTATTTTGTAGATATTGTTTACAAGAACCAATTTGTTTTGGTGGACTTATGTAGAAGAGTTATTTTTTTTTCCAATAGCTACTTAGCTAAGAGAATCATAACGATTTCTTCAAAGACCACCTCAATCTCCATCATTTTTAGTAAAATTTAGAATTATTTGAGTCATACTTTGGGCGTGTATCGTAATAGTTTTCAATGTTACGCCGTTATTTATTTAATTAAATATTAGTGATTACCAAAAAAAAAATAAGATTTTAAGAGTATTAGTGTATTACTAATTTGCCATTAAAATTAAGTCAAAGTAAGGGTTTTTTAGGTAGTTCATTTGTTAATTAAAAATATAAAATAAGATGGATATTACTGTATTACTAATTTGCCATTAAAAATATGTCAAAGTAAGGGTTTTATAGGCAAATCATTATTTTTACAAAATCACTTGTCCTTTTATAATAGTATAGATAGATAGATAGATAGATAGATAGATAGATAGATAGATAGATAGATAGATAGATAGATATATCCATCAATTGCAATGTAGAAAAAACATGCATATAGCTCGGACAAGAATAAAGTGATATACCTGGAACAAGAAAATTCTATTGACTATAAGGTAATTCCTTTTGCAAACAATAATTTAGGCTTTAATTTAAAATAAAATAATATAGCATATACTTTAATTTAAAATAAAATAATATAACATTTACTTTAATTTAAAATAAAATAATACAAGCATAGAAAATGCAAACACTAGCAAAATGTCACGATAAAGGAGGTTTGAATTTACATGTTTCAAAAGGCGATATTTTCAATAACTCAGCTTTCATAGGACCACAGTTCCTTGAGGTAAATATGTAATTTAATAAAAGTTAAATACATATACAATAATAATAAATATAAAGCCCAATAATATGCATTACATTAATGTGCAATGCGTACAACAATATTGTGCACGGTTTCGATAGCTATTGTGCAGTTTGAAATGATCCATCTTTTATCTCAAACCAATTTAAACTTGAACAAAATTAATTTGTTTATTAGATTGATTAATCGAATTTAACCAAAATAACTGGATTAAAAATATAATTCAAATTATAAAATCATATTTAGTATTTTAATATTTTTATATAACATTTTAAATTTGTTTGGTTAGAAAATATTATTTTTATATAAAAATAAAAAGATCATCGTATCGAAATGACTAAAATATTAAAGGTAAAAATAGATTATTGATTCGACATATAAAATTCGAACAAAAAAACTTAATTTCGTCAGTATCGGTTGGTATAGTGCAATCCAACAGTAACTAATGTGCAGTCTACCCAACAGTAATATGCACTCGAACTACATTTTTTTTTTTAACGTTTTAAGATCAAACTAAATCTGAAATAATTTTATATGAATCAAATTAACACAAATAATCCAAATAGTTTATAATGTATATTATAAGTAAAATATATATATATAGCAAATCGATTGGTCGGTTTGGTTATTTTAATCAATAAAGCTGTCATCGATACGAGATATCCAAAATTTAAAAAGTAAAAACATATAATTGAACCAAAATATTGTTTTTTAATTAGAACGAGGGATGGGATGTATGTCTATGTAGGGTTTTGGTATTTGTAGAGAGCCTGGCTGTTCTCGGACGACTTTTTAGCGACAGATCCATCAATTGCAATGTAGAAAAAACATGCATTTACCTCGGACAAGAAAAAGGTAATACGTGGAACAAGAAAATTATATTGGCTTCAAGGTAATTCCTTTTCCAAACAATAATTTAGGCTTTAATTTAAAATAAAATAATATAACATCTGCTTTAATTTAAAATAAAATAATATAAGCATGCAGTCATCAGTGATGGATTTTTCCCCTTTATCTGCACTGTGCATAAAAGGCTTAGTAGTGCCTTTGTTTCCACTTGTTCATAATGAGATACAAGCATATAAAATGCAAAAACTAGCAAAATATCACGATAAAGGAAGTTTGAATTTGCATGTTTCAAAAGGCCATTTGTTCAATAACCCGGCTTTCATAAGACCACAGTTCCCTTACACTCAAACTCATTGACCAGCGATCTTTCAGATGGGTCCTATATGTAATCTATCTATTCTATATATTATTATTATATGTATATATATTATATTATATATTATAATTATTATAATATCTGTAAAAGGACGAGTGTTTTGTAAAAAAAAATAAACTACCTAAAATACTCTTACTATGACATATTTTTAATGTCAAATTAGAAATACACTATATCCATTTTATATTATATTTTTAATTAATAACTGTAATTTACCTAAAAAACCCCTCTATTTGACAAAGTAATGAACTACTTAAAACACCCTTATTTTGACATATTTTTAATGACAAATTAGTAATACACTATATCTATTTTATCTTATATTTTTAATTAATAACTACTACCTCCGTTTTTTTTTTTATAAATGTCATTTTGGTTTTATCAACAATTGATTAAATAAATGACGTTTGTATCTTTTGTACATATTTTTTCATTATTACCCTTATCTAGCTAATAAATACACTACGTCGTTTCATATTTACTCTTTATCTTTTCTCAAAACATCCATCTCTATCCTAATGAGGGTTATTATTGGAAAAAAAATATTTTTAATTAGTGTGCAACTTCTCAAAACGACATCTATTAAAAAAAAGAGGGAGTATAATTTACCTAAAAAACCCTATATCTTATATTATCGTTTTAGGTGGTCTTATTTTCACTAACTTTCTATATTTTTGTTTGCAACTTTGTATATTATAATTTATTTATTTTAATTTTTGTTCATCTTTTTCTATGTATTCATATTGAATTATCTTTTCTATTAAATAATCTACTTCTTTAATTCCCTTTTTTTCTATTTCATATGGTTCAAGATTTATATCTCCCATATTTATATCTATATTTAAAATTCTAGATTTGTTATTCAAATATATTGCTAATGAGCTTAACTCATTTACTTGCTTATTTTTTTTTTTATTTCTATGTCCCTTTTATATAAACTACTTGGTTCTTCTATTTCTTGAATTCTTAATAAATTCTTTTCATTTAGTTTTCCTAAATTTGTAGGATTACTTAATTATATCGCCTACTATGTTCTCTTAAAAATTCTTTTTGAATTCTATTATTTTTTATAATATTACTTGTTTCATTGAATATTTTTCCTGTATATATTCTTTCTTGGTTTTGATAATGCATTAAACTTCTATTACGTAACGCATATCCTATTCTATAACAAACAACCATAGGTATATCATCTAAGTCTATTAATGTTTTTTCTTGAAAATTATATATAATTCCTATATAGTTATTAATTTTTTTAGTTAATAATGGTATAGGAAATTGTAACGATATGTTAAACTTAATTACTCCATACCTTAAATCTCCTTCTATTTCTCCTAACTTTCTTGATTCTTTATGCGTAATTCTCGACTTTCATATTCACGGGTGTTTTTATTCCTTCTATAAATGTTGATCGTAATAGTACTATTTGTATTGTGTTTATGTGTATATAACTTATCTTTTTCTTATCTTCTTCTTTTATTTTTTCTAATCTCCTTTTTATTGGATTTATTTCAACTAAGGGTGCTTGAAAATTACAATTTACTTGTTCTATTCTAATTGATTGTTCTCCATTCATTATTTAGTAATGCTTTACATTTTTTCTATTTAATTTTTCTAATATACCATTATTTATTCCTTCTTTCTTACTTTCTAAATCTAAATTTCTTTTATTTATTACTTTTTTTACTAGTTTTTCTTGTCTAATAGTATTTTGATAAGTAAATAACTTGTTTTTCTATATTTTCTATAACCTGGTAATCGTTTTCCATTATTTAATTTTGACTATCGAATTTGGCTTTGTTTTTATTTCTAGGTCTATCGTTTTTTGGTAAATAGATTTTTTTTATAATATGTTTAATGTCTAAATTTCTTTCGTCTCGTAATATTTTTCATTCCGTTTTTCGACTTAAATTAGCATCCACTTAATGCTTCAATCATTTGTGAAGACACATAATAATTCATTTATCTACTATTTAAGTTCTTTTTCTATGTCCTTATAATACAAATTTATTCTAGGTATTATGTATTCTTGATCTTCTATTCTCAATATTAATTCTCTTTTATTATACCCCCTACGTACTGTTACAAAAAGTCGATTCCTAATGATACTGATATATGTCCTTGATTCTTCTTGTTGGTAGTTGAGATCTCTATTGTCATACTTATATCCTTACTGAATACTATTTCAATTTCAGATACTTTTGTATTATTTACTTCTTTTTCTTTGCATATTGCAGGATTGATGTCACCTTTTATATCTACAATTTCTCTAGCTAAATTTACACTTATGTGACTATTACATGCTTCTGTATCTATAATTACTGTAACTAACTTCATATTTACTAATGCAACAACATGATATTGGCTATGGTGCTGTTTACTTAAACAAACTTTTACTTGTTTCATATTTTTTTCTTTATCTTAATTTTCAAATATGTTGTTCAAGAAAGAAATAATAAGCTTATATAAGAATATACCTTCTTTTGTTAGCTAATCTGTTCAAGGACACCCTTTCGTCTTTCTGGCCTATACTCAATTCTCAGCAACGACATTGACTATCTGGGTTGTGTATTCGTCCCTCCAGAACCTTTTAACAAATTGTTCAAACTTTGTTCAAACTTTGGAGTGTTTTCTTTCCTTGCTTATTATTTCTGAGTGTATTTGATTACTCATGAAGTATGAAACACACATCTTTTATTTCATAAAGAGGATTACAAGACTCGATTTTTTCATACAAACTTGAGCTCTGCCCAGAATGACAAAGTCTCGACCCTTAAATAGGCGAGGATTAGCACAATTTTTGAGTGTATTTAGTTATTTATTGAATGAAAAAGTTTAATATTTTAAGGGTTAATAATGAAAATATTATTCACCTTGATATTAATCACTAATGGTTAGGTGAAAATTCGTTAACTTTATTGTTGATATTAATCACTAATAGTAAGGTGAAGATTCGTTAGGTTTATTGACTTTGTAACCAAAACTGAGAAAAATAAACAAAGAAACAAATAAAGCACGATTTTTGTGCGACCAAAATCCAATCCAATAAAACTAAGGTTCAATTTCCAGATTAATTCTAAATAAAAGAGTTTACTTTCTTAAATAATGAAGTAGTTAAATGAATTGTTCACTTTTCTAGTTTTTTAGATTATGTATATATTTCACGGTGCATGATCTTAGTAAAATTTTAGGTATCTTCTCTTAATTAATGTTAAATATGTATCTTTTGAATTATTTATTATATACAAGTTACCCCTCAATTAAGTTGTCATTTTTTACCAAGATTTATCGTTTATTAAAATTGTAAATAAATAGTTGAAAATATTTGTATTTTTTATATGTACTTATTATGCTATTACTGTTGCATTATTTTTTTTAGAAAAAATAAATACGTATTAGAATCATGGAATATGGTAACGATTTTACATTAAAATTATACTAAAAATAAGGACGCTTTTTAGAACATCATATATATATATATATATGTATATATATATATAGGGTCGCACTCACATGAGAATGGTGCTTAATGAAAGAAATGAGAATAAATTTCAGCCATCAGATCTGATAATCCAACAGCTAAAAAAAGTATCAATTGTCTCACTCCTTAAGGATAGATTGGGAAAATTTCAAAATTAGTCCCACAGATATAGGGGGGTGACAATTTTGGTCCCGAAGGAATGCACAAAATATGAATAGTCCCACAGCTTTTAAAAAATGATCAAAAGTAGGACTTTTTCGCCGGATTTACTATTTCCGGCCCGGAGCGCCACGTGGCGCACACGTGACGTACACGTGGTGCACACGTGGCTTATTTTTTACACGCTGGCATCCGAAGTAGATAGAAAAAAATTCAAAACTAGTCCCACAAGTATAGAGGAGTGACATTTTTGGTCCCGATGGAATGCAGAAAATTCAAAACTAGTCCCACAACTTGTAAAAAAATATGAACACGTAGGATGCCACGTGGCGTTCCGGGCCGGAAATAGTAAATCCGGCGAAAAAGTCCTACTTTTGATCATTTTTTAAAAGATGTGGGACTATTCTTATTTTCTGCATTCCGTCGGGACCAATATTGTCACCCCCCTATACCTGTGGGACTAATTTTGAAATTTTCCCAGGATAGATTAGTAATTATACTATCATCCACCACCAACCAACTACACGTGACCAACACCTACTTTTCTCTCTCTCCCCCACTTTTCTCTCTCTCTCTCCCGCACTTTTCTCTCTCTCCCCCCACGTTTCTTTTTTTCTCTCTCTCTACCGACGACATCCATGTCTGCTGATCCTCCCGTACCTGCCACTCCTCCAACGTCCACCGCTGCTCCAACTCCAGAACCAGAGCCGCCGTCCTTACGCCGCCGCTTCAATCTCCATCACAGAGCCGTGCAAGCACTCCGTCTCCACTGTTAACAAATTGCAGATCTGGCCAAGCCTTCCGACGTCGTCACGATTCCACAGGTGCTCCGGCAACGTCTAAAACCAAGGGCACTGCTGGAAGATGTGAGTCCCGATTCCACATGTTCTCCGCCGACGTCTGCCATGTGCCACCTCGCTGCCGGAAGACGTGAGTCCCGATTCGCCGCCGTCCAACTCACCATGTCCGACGTTGTCCTCCGCCTCGAAGTTATTTCACACACCGGCCGCCGTCGAAACCATCTTTCGTACTCTACCTCGCTACATCGGAAATCGACCATCAAGCTCAGCCGCCATTAATGGCAGTTTTACAGCACTGCAGTGGCTCTCTTGTCGNAAGAAAATCATCTAGCACTGCAGTGGCTCTCTTGTCGACAGGATAATTTACGCCGTCAACGACGACGCCGGATGTCGCCGGCCGGAAGAGGGTGTCGCGCAGACATAGAAGAACAGTTTGGGAATTTGGGCATGTTTTTGAAAATTAGATGATCTTCAAGGGCTTGGTTGCAATTTTATGAAATTTGATTATATTTCAATTTGGTTCATGTGCTAAATCTGAAATTTATAGAAATTGTAATAAATACATATTAATAATAAATAAAATGCACAATATATTATGTATATTCAAATTAAATATAACTGCTATTCGAGTGCACAATAGTGTTATACGAAATGCACATTAATGACTGATACGGTGCACAATAATGGACGACACCGATTAAACTAAATTTTCGAATCGAACTTTTACAGGTTGGTTCTATCATCTGTTTTCATTAAAAAAAAATCGGTTATCTCGGTTAAATGTCTTTTTTATTTTTTAAATAATAAAACCAACCAAATTATATAAAAAAATAATACATTTATTTCTTATATATATATATATATTAGAAATTTTCAAACAAAAAATAAAACAAAATATAAAATATGAATATTACAATACTAAATATAAATTATAAATCATTTCGACTTTTTTAGTTTAATTCGGTTAACCCAACGAATAAACCGATTATTTCATTATGATTTTAGCCTGGTCTATACAGATAAAAATGAAATATTTTTAATAATTTGTGTTGGAATAAAATAAGAGAAATATTAAATATAAAAATATAAAAATACTAAATATATCACATTAGTGGCTATCATATTACACAATATTGTCAAACAAGACGCACATTAATGAAAGACATACTGCACAATATTGTCAGATCAAATGCACATGAAAGTATTAAAAAAAAACGACCAACTNACAATTAATTTATTAATTGCATAATCATGTTAATTAAAAATATCCATTATTATTTATTTATAAAATTGTAACGAATTAAAAAAATACACGCACAAGATGATGCACAATAATGTTAGACTAAATGTACATTATTTTAAGTATGAATGCACAACATCATATTCACGATTCCATATATTATGTTTTTCAACCAAATAACAATATAAACTTATTAAAATAAATTATTAAAATACTGAATATAATATTAACCGGAAAAATACACAACATAATTAATATTAGTTTTAATTCACGTTGCACAAAAGCAACAGAGAAATTGCACAATCGTACATGTTAAACAAGCTGCACATTAATGTATATTAGACTGCACACGACTGAGAACGACCGAACTAAAAAATTTTCGATTCGGATTTTTTATATTTCAACTTAATTATCGATTTTTCTATTTTCAAAAATTTAAATATTTCGATTATATGTCGCCATTATTATTTACAACGACGAAAACAACAAAACCAACCGAACGATAAGCATAGCGAAATGTATAATTTAACTAAATTACGATGTAATTATTAATGTGCATTTTAACATACAATAATGTGCATTTTTTGTACTATAATGTGCACTTATGGCACTTTTAATGAATTACAAGACTGCCATACATATTAAAATACAACAAAAATAGGAAATTTAAGATTAAAATATTAAATGATAAAATACTAATCATATTTTAATTAATTATATATTTGACCCTTGAATTCAATTGTAATTTATCTAAGTTTATAAAATTGCTATTGAATCCTTGTATCCTATCAAATTCTCAAAAAACAAACCCAATTCTACAAACACCCAGCCACCTCCTNATCACCACCCACCGCCGACCACGAAAATGCAGCCACCACTGTCATTCGAATTTTTTGTCCAAATCAAGACCAAATTCCAAAAACACCATCCAATCACTCCTTTTTCAGACACAACTCGCCGCCGACAACATCCGACCGTCGGATTCGCAGTCGGGCCGCCCTCAACGCCGCCATCCCCGCCGCAGCGGTGTGGTCCGAGATTAGTAACAAATCACATAACCCTAAATTTAAATTCCCCCAATCACCCAAGTCGGCTCTGAATTTCCTTACCGGTGACATACACTCGTCACTGAACTTCCTCACCGGTCTGGCATCAGCCGCTAGGTCGCCTCTGCTCCGCCTCCTGTGGAAGACGATGCGAGAGCGGCGCCGCCGCATAGGATCTCGATGAGGCGAATGGCTAACGGCGACTGGATCTGAGGATGTCGGCGGGAGGACGCCGGCGAGATTGGTTGCCTAGGCACGACGGAGGAACGGCCGACGTCTCCAGTGTCCCGATCGGCGGCGGATGGCGGATGTACGACTGGAGTCTCTTGCGTCGCAGTTGGCGGCTGGCGGTGGAGTCACGACGGAGGTATGGCGGAGGGTTGTTCTCCTGTGTGTGTGTGTGAGTGTGTGTGTGTGTGTGTATGTCTGTGTGTGTGTGTGTGTTGCTTAGATCTGAAATCGATTGGTATAATGGAGGAGGATGATGAAAGAGAAATCCATATTTAATTTGTGAGTGGGTCCCACATAACCAACTTATCTTTAATTATTGGTAAAATACACATATTTGACCATACTATGATTAAATAATTACCAAATTGCCATTAATGATTGACCAGAATTTGACTTAACACTACAAGAATTCTGAAAAAATATGACAAAAAAAATTGTCATAAAAATGTGAATTTTCCTCACCGAATATTTTTATGACGAATTTTTAGTGTCACAGAGTTTGTCACTGTAGCCGCGTCATATTAGGTCTATATGACAATTTTTTCAATTTGTCATCTGATGTTTGCTATTTGTGATAAAAATTAGTATTGTCATTATACCTTTGTGAGATTCGGTGACAATTGATTTGTCACATTTATCATAAAATGTTTGTCACAAAATTATCTAATTGTCACTAAAAGTTAGCCTTTATATGACGAACATATATGGTGTCGTCATCTGAAAAATCACATATAATGACAAAAAAAAATTATCGTCATCTTTATTAAAATATAATGACAGACAGTTTGTCTCAATTTTCATATAAGACTTGTCATCTATAATATAATTTGTCATAAAAGAGTTGTATTATAGTTACAAAAAATTATTTGTCACCAATGAAATATTTATAATGACGAACGAACATGTCACATAAAAGTACGTTTTAATGATGAAATATTCTTTGTCACCAATAAAAATATTTATAATGACGAACGAACATGTCACATAAAAGTACGTTTTAATGATGAAACATTCCTTGTCACCAGATGAATATATTAAAGGTGATGATATATTTAGTCATAGAAAGTTCGTATTATATGACATGATGTTTATCGTCACCAAATGTGTATAAAAATATGATGATATATTCTATCATGAAAAAGTACAACTATATGACGCAAAAGACAATTGTCACTAAATATGTATGTATAATGACTATAAATTTGTCATAATAAAGAATATCTATGACAAATGTACCGTCACTTGAAAGAACTTTAGTGTGACAAACTATTAGTCATAAATAAGTCATTTTATGCCACAAATCATGAATTTATATTTGACCATACGTTGTGTCACGAAAGATTACTTTTAGTTACCAATTGAAAATTATCACAAAAGTTCATAATAATCTATCTATATATAATAAGAATTACTATTTACCAAAAATAGTAGCAAAAGAATATGTCAAAATTTAATGCAGCCTATAAATAGTAAGTTTTATTATTTTTATTTAAAAATCATATAGCATTAAATGTTACCTTAAATTTTGGGCTTTAGTTCATATCATTATTTAAAAAATAAGACTAAGATTTATTAAGTGCGTATGTTTTTGTTTTTATTTTTTTCTTAGAAACAATGAGCAACATTAAAATCTCGGTCTCTATATTTATAAAATCTCAATTCAAAATAAAACAAAAGTTTTAAAATCTCGGTCTTTATTTTTGTGCCTTTAAAAAATATTCTTTAAATTTCATAATAAATCAATTAATTCTAATTTTTTTAAAATTACTATGTTTATTTTTTACTAATATGCATAAAGTAAAAATAATTAATTCATCTTTAGATATATAATTTATAATCTTAATATACTATCATTTGGTGTAGATATGAATCATAAAATATTTTTATTTCATAAAATCAAATATTTTTACAGAAAATAAGAAAATTTCTTCGGATCAATCGAGTGATTGAATTAGGGTACTGCCCAGGTTGATTGTATTACTTTTAGGTGATATTTAAAATAGTTAAAAAATTTGACACAACGTGGTTGGTCCCAAGTGACTAAGTTATGTATCAGTTCGACCACACCAAATCGATTATTGAACCTAAATATAAATTTTATATTGAAAATATTTTATTACGTGAATGTGATGTAGTCAAACTTCAAATAATCGACTGGTGTTGATGGATTCGAGAGCAAATATTTTAATAAAGCAAACTAGACTGGTTATAAACCAGTGCTTGATCCATCCGATCGGACTGTGTCCAACCCGGTATTCAAAAACAATGAATAAATCATGATTAATGTTATATATATTTAATTTATAATACAATCGTAATATTATTTTTCCGTGCATCGCACGGGCCACGCAATAGTACTATTGCAATTAGCTAGTAAATTAGATATGAAATAACAACATATTTAAAGATAATGAGTATCAATAGAAGGAATGATTTGAAGTATTAATAATTGAAAACAAAAACAATAGTACTTGGAATATTAAGTAAAAAAACACTAAATAAATATATAAGAGATAAATCTGCAAATCCATAGGCTTATTTTCTACTCTCGCTGAATTACACATTGTCGGAAATGTCTTGGTAAATCCACTAGCATCCATTCACCTGTAAATTTAAAATATTTAACTTAGCACATATATTTTCATTTATCAAAGCATATTTTCACAAAATAAAAACTGAACTCCATTGTTTATAATTGAACTTTTACCTCAACTATTTCCTTTGGAAGCCATGAATGCCTTAAGCTTTTCAATATCTGCACCTTGTTGGCCCATTAAGTTCTTCATGTCATTAACTTGTTCCATGAGCTCACTCACTCGTGATTCTGATGCTATTAGCTTTTCTTGGGTTTCCTGAAGCTCTTTTTCCTTTTGAAGGTATTGGTTGGCGGGAGCATAAATGCGTTTATTTAAGTGATTCGTCTGATAACCAAGTCCCTTTAGATAAGTAGATCTTGGACCAAGCACCTCGTGAACTATTTCTTGGTTCGTCTTCTCAGCTCCTTCCGCTGCATATTTTTCTCGCCTCGATACCATCCGCTCTTGATGGATTACAAACATATATCATACCTATCTAAAAAATAACAATACCAATAGCAATATGAAAGTGTGAGTCACCCAATTTTCTTTTGCCTCATCAGTTGACCAACCATGCATGTTTATCAGTGCAATGTGTGAGTTTGTAGAACTCAATTATGTCCCCAGCATCAATTATGTCCCCAGCATCTCCATCAGCATCTCCATTAGCATCTCCATTAGCAACTCTATTAACATCCTCCTGAGCCTAGCAAAGAATAAAAATAAAAATAAAATGTATAGGATATGAACCTTTTTCTAGAAACATAATTGTAAAATATTGTAAAACAGAGTTCGTCCCATAATTGTACAAGATATGAACCTACATATAAAAATAAAATGTACAGGATATGAAAAATAAATGAAAAATAAAATGTACATGATATGTAAATATTGTAAAACATAATTGCATGTTTACAACTTACAATTTCATGTTGAAGGGTAGAAAAAGGAGTTCTGCCAGATATATGCGGGGTCCTTAACATTTGTCGATTCATAGTGTTAGTTGAACTTTGGTGCTGAAAACAAGAAATTGCAACATAAGAAATATTCCCAAAATATATCAATAAGAGTACCAATCTCAAGAGACGTTACCTTGAACTTAGTTGATGCAAAATAATCACAGAGTTCGTCCCAATTTTCTTTACTAGCACAAAATGGTGGCTTATTATTCTTAGCTTCTTCTGGGCTTGCATACTTCTTGTAATGCTTATGTAACCTGTAACGAATTTGTCGAGAGGTAGATTTCAACCTATCAACCAAGCAGTGCCTCACACCCGGTACATCCAAGTTGACATCTATATGAATCTGAACATCACATTTCACAAATTTTTACATATACAAGAAAAAGAAAACATGTCATTTTTATTATTATTTTATAGCTACCTTTATATGATCAATGCCTGGTTCCAACAATTTTTCTTCAGCCATTTCTTCCATTTTCTTGGCACTGGAAGGACATCTCGAGCTACTACACCAATTTGACTTGAGAGCTTTGCAGATTGCTCTTGAATTTTGGGCCACCCTATCAGTGGATCCAATCTATCTTCAATTTCTTTCCAGAGGCATGAAATGCTTTCATAATTCCCTTACCCATTGTTTGACCACATCTTCTCTTAGGGGATGGAAGCTTTGTCTGGTAACAAAGAACATTTTTCATTAATAGAGGACACATATACTAATTCCTTGCAACTATTTCATTCAAAGTTTTTAAGATTCTAACTCATTTATAAATCAAAATACAACTGTGCAACATTGACAGACAAATAACTGGACAAAATGCGACAATCCAAAATAAGTTCATGGTTTTTTTTACTAATATGCCTACACAAATATTTTCGAGAAGGCATGAAATTAAATATATTGTCTGTTCATTAACAGCATGCACAAGCACAACTCCAACATGCATCAGCTACTAGCATGCACAACAAAATAATCCACAAGTCACAGCAGCACAATATGCACAAAAAAAAAAAAAAAAAAAAAAAAAAACAGCCAAAATGCACAACAATAAGAATTAATAAAATTCATGGTTCCAAACATGACGATAGCAATTTGATAGCAATTCATGTTGATATTGTTGAAATCAATATTTGAATCGACGGGAGAGAGTTTTAAGAGGACACCATTTCTTATTTCAGAGAAAATATATGGAGCTTACACTCAGAAAAGGAACAAGACGATGAGATATATCTCACGTCTGTACATGCATCCATGTTCCCAAGCAAAAACGACAACGTTTTGATAAGTAAAATAGAATGAATAAAAAACGGGAAAAAAGGAAACACGCCTTAGTAAGTAAACAGTAACAAAGTCCAACATAACGTAAATAACAGAAACAACAACTATTTACTGTAACCAGCAACTATTCCAATAGTTATCCTAAGCAAAAAATAAAAAACATAATGTACCTGCAACTATTCCAACAGTAAGTAAAAAACATACTGTACCTTTGACTGATTTCTCAAGGTTACCAGTTGAACGTTCAGCTGCATCCAAATTCAGATTTGGTTGGGAGCTTCAAGGGTTTGTGGAATGCCACTCTCATTAGTGTGATTTGCTGTAGTATTATCACCAGAAGAACCATTATGAACTTCAGTAGTTCGACTTGCTCCGACCACTCCATCAGATGACACATTTGATTGGTTAAAAAAAGTAAAATAGAATGAATAAAAAAGAGGAAAAAAAAGAAAACACGCCTTAGTAAGTGAACAACAACAAAGTCCAACATAACGAAAATAACGGAAACACAACTATTCACTGTAAACAGCAATTATTCGAACAGTTATCCTAAGTAAAAAACAAATAACATAATGTACCTGTAACTATTCCAACAGTAAGTAAAAAAACATATTGTACCTTTGACTGATGTCTCCTGAAGGTTACCAGTTGAACCTTCAGCTGCATCCAAATTCAGATTTTGGTTGGGAGCTTCAAGGGTTTGTGGAATGCCACTCTCATTAGTGTGATTTCCAGTAGTATTATCACCAGAAGAACCATTATGAACTTCAATGGTTCGACTTGCTCTGGCCACTCCATCAGATGACATATTTGATTGGTTAAAAAGTTTTCTGACTCCAATACGAGCTGACGCAGCAGTTGAGCTA
This sequence comes from Striga asiatica, assembly GCA_008636005.1. Classification (NCBI taxonomy): domain Eukaryota; kingdom Viridiplantae; phylum Streptophyta; class Magnoliopsida; order Lamiales; family Orobanchaceae; genus Striga; species Striga asiatica. Next base: position 145,894 of record BKCP01007404.1, read on the forward strand.
TCCTTGGCAGCTTGGTTAAGGAGACTTTGTAGAGAAGCTTTTGAAATAACTGTATTTTTACGATTTCCTGGTGCTATTCGTAGAAATCTACATAAGAGAGCAAAAATGTAGGCATATATTAGGACTTAATATCCTTTTGACCAGCAAGAGGAGTACCAAATTCTAATTCATTCAGACAATGTAGGCAGCTTGCATATAATTGTTGCAGCATATATTAGGATATGTTAAGTTTTTGGCTAGTAAGATGGTTAACAAATCCTATTATATTCACAAAAGGTGGGACAACTATTTACACACATACAAATTAACATCGTCTTAGATTGCACTGCATAGGCATAAATTATCCCAAGAAAGACATGTAACCAGTAACTATGTTTTTAAAATCTCACAAAGTCGTATAACACATGTAGATTTAATAATAAATAAAAAATTACACTTTCAGTTGCCTTTTATACATGAAAGGTGAAGAAAAAGTCTGTAAAAACACAAATTTTATACATGAAAGATGAAGAAACTTCATCACCAGAAAAATATAGAATCAGAAAATGAATCAGGTGAGCCGTAGATAGAATCAGAATATGGAACATAATATGAAACACAAAATTTACACCTTTAGCTTCAGCTATTATGATTATAAAAAGACAAAATCAGAACATGAAAAAGTATATGAAACATAATATTAAACACAAATTTCACACCTTCAGCTATTATGATTATACAAAGATAGAATCAGATATTATGATTATACCAAGATAGAATCAGAATAAAGGTGAGACAATATAAAAATCTGTAAAAACACAAATTTTATACATGAACGGTGAAAACTTCACCAGGAAAAGATTGTAAGGAGGCCTGTTTCACCAGGAAAAGATTGTAAGGAGGCCTGTGTTTTGCTTTTGCGACTACTTTTTTGATGTAGTGCTCAGTATAACCTATCTGTGTATATATATTTGAGCAGAATAAAAAAGGGAGAGATTGACGGAGGCACAAAATCTTTAAACCCTTTGTTTCTCTACCCTAATTAGATAAAAAAATTCCTAATTAAGCTCAAATTTTGAGCGCCAAAAAATTTTTGTCCCGCTACTTGTTTTGCTAGATAAAAATTATAATTTTCTTTTTAATTTTTCAAGTGTGTACAACCGGTACCTGTGGTGCCCGATTACCATGGGCATGATGAGGTCTCTGGCTAGCCTCTGCACCACCGTGGCCGACGACCGGACCTCCATCGAGAAGTGGTTGTCCCTCGGCCATAACACCTGCTCCGCCACGCTGCAGACTCGGCCATCCGCTCACACCATCCGCAATCCAGTCAAATCTCTTCTTCATCAGGACAGCGAGCTCGAGCAGCATCCAAATGGCTCGAATGAATCTTTCATCGACTAAGAAGCTTTTAGAAGGCAGTTCACTTAGAAGCCCCAATGTTGCCGATGCCGTAGATCACCGTCTCCATCTGCGGCTTGGAGGAACTTGGCCAGCATCTCGTGGCTCCGCATCTGGTTCAGGAAAGAGTTGCAGATATCTGAGCCGGCGAGCTCCTGGGCATGATGATGTCTCTACCGAGACTCTGCACCGGCGTGACCGACAAACGGACCTCCATGGAGAAGTGGTTGTTCCTCGGCCATAACACCTGCTCCACCACGCTGCAGACTCGGCTATCCGCTCACACCATCCCCAACCTCACCTCCACCGAACTCCGCCTCTGTCCTCGTCCTCGCCGAAGGCTTCGAGCACCAATTGGCAGACGTCATCAATTGTGCCAAGATTGAATTCCTATTCCCTCGTGAAATTGATTCAATTTTTAGGTTGTATTTGGGAGATGAGATCGACACAGTACGGTTTTGGTCTGCAAGTTAGGTTGAAATTGGGGTTAAAGACTTAATTGGTGAGTGACGAGAATGAGAAGGTTGAAATTGGTGAGTGACCTTTCACGACATTTGTTGAGTGTTGAAAATGAGATGGATTTTCATCCACTTGGTATAATTTGGATTCTTAATGGCACTTTAGAAAATATAGGCTCTTGATAAGGTTAATAAGGCATATGACATAATATTTTATATAGTAAAATTTATATACAAAAAATTGTTAATTAAATATTATGTTAACTTAAATCATTCAAATATTTAAGCTAATTAATTAATATATGTATAGATTTTTAAAAAAACTTATATTATTCTTATTCGTATTCGATTTACAATAAAATTAATTCATGATTCATATCCATTCGTTCATTTAAGATAAGGGTATATAAACGATTCGAACCGGCGAAAAAATAGAAAATCGAAAATCAAATCCTACCGGCTAAAAAATAAATGACGTACCACTACTTTTATATATGAATAGTTTTTTTAAAAAAATTTATATTATACTTATTCGTATTCGATTTACGGTAAAACTAATTCATGATTCATATTCATTCGCTTAAGATAACAGTATATAAATGATTCGAACCGGCAAAAAAATCAAAAATCAAAAATCAAATCCTACCGGCTAAAAAATAAATCGAGACGTATATATGTATAGATTTTTTAAAAAAATTATATTATTCTTATTCGTATTCGATTTACAATAAAATCAATTTATAATTCATATTCATTCGTTTAAGACAAGGGTATATAATCGATTTGAACCGGCGAAAAAGTTAAAAATCGAAAATCAAATCCTACCGAAGAAAAAATAAATGACGTACCGACTACTTTTATATATGTATAGATTTTTTAAAAAAACTTATATTATACTTATTCGTATTCGATTTACAATAAAATTAATTCATAATTCATATTCATTCGTTTAAGACAAGGCTATATAATCGATTTGAACCGGTGAAAAAATTAAAAATCGAAAATCAAATCCTACCGGCGAAAAAATAAATGACGTACCGACTACTTTTATATATGTATAGATTTTTTAAACAACTTATATTATACTTATTCGTATTCGATTTACAATAAAATTAATTCATAATTCATATTCATTCGTTTAAGACAAGGGTATATAATCGATTTGAACGGGAGAAAAATTAAAAATCAAAAATCAAATCCTACCGGCGAAAATATAAACGACGTACCGACTACTTTTATATATGTATAGATTTTTTAAAAAACTTATATTATACTTATTCGTATTCTATTTACAATAAAATTAATTCATGATTCATATTCATTCGCTTAAGACAGGGGTATATAAACAATTCGAACCGGCGCAAAAATTGAAAATCAAATCCTACCGGCGAAAAAATAAATCGAGACTTATATATGTATAGATTTTTTAAAAAACTTATATTATTCTTATCCGTATTCGATTTACAATAAAATTAGTTCATGATTAATCATATTCATTATCTTAAGACAAGAGTATATAAACGATTCGACTTGAAATTCACTTTTTACATTTTTTATAAACATAGAAACATTATTACATTTTTTACATATGTATATATTTCATTCAAAAATATTATTAGTTAAATAAATTATGCATATAATATAGTAAATATTGTATTATTGTTATTATTATTGTAACTAACAAACCAATTGTAAGAAAAGGCAAAGCAGCAGCAACTGAAGGCAAAGAATTAATCCCGCTCGCCTCCATTGTTCTCAAATTTCATCTTCTTATCTTCTAGTTCATCTGAAGTTTTAATCGCATCAGGCCTCAAATAGTTCCCCAATCCTTAATCGCCTCAGACCCCCAAATATTCCCTACCACAAGTCACTAGTCGTCTCCTCCAGTGATCTCAGTTCTCACTCGTCAAGAAGCCTCTGGCTGCGTGTACTGTGTAGTAGAGAGGGTTATCGGTCACCGGCGCTGAGCTTGGAGGTACCACCGTACGGAGAACACGGTTGTTCACCGTCAAGGGTGTCCCAATTTTTCGTCTCTCTCCCAAATTCTCATTTCATCTCAAGTCTCTACAAGGTACAAGTTTTTTTTTTTTTAATCTGGGAGAAAAAAAAAATTGCGTCTTTTTTGTTCGCTACGCTGCATCTTTTTGTTTCACCGTCGCGCTCGACTTCTTTAGTTAGTCAGTAGAATTCTTTGTTTAATAGAAAGCAGACAATTTATTTTATATAATAAATGTCATTATTTTATATAATAAATATATACAAAAATTTGTTAATTAAATATTATGTTAACTTAAATCATTCAAATACTTAAGCTAATTAATAATAACATACATATTTATTATTGTTAAAAATGTTTTTTATGTATATAAATAATATTATTAAATATATTAAAATTTAATTCTATAAACATAGGACCAGTTCGATCAGGTGATTTTGACTGAATTTGATCGGTTTTTAATTCGTTCGCTAGCAACCGATTCATTCCAGAAAATCGAACCGATCATGTGACCGATTCCTGGTCTAACTCGACCAAAACCAACAATCAGAACCTCATTTGCATGCCACGGAAAACCCAGGAGATCGAAGCCCACCACTATACCCACCACCTCTGCCGACTTCAGTAGCACGACCACTCATGGACGCCATTGACCACCTCCACTAGTGAGAGAATAGGAAGCCAAGGTCCCAACTTCAGGCCGACAGCTCACACGCCTACTCGAACTCGCCAGAGGAGCAACTTGACCGGACAAATTATGTGATTTTAAGGACGAAAGTAAACGGTGTCATGCATAGAATATTCTATGGTGACAAAAATAAAATTCATCATTTTTTCATAACAAATTTTATGACGAAATACCATTTGTCGTAAGAAAAGCGTCATAAATTATTTGAATTCAGTGACGAAATTAAGTAATGTCATAAAATAATAATCTTTGGTGGCGAAATTTAAATTTGTCAGTATTACTAACACAATTGTGACAAAATATAATTTGTCACAGATAGAATCGTCATAAAATATGTAATATACCGACAAAAATAAGTGATGTCATAAAAAGGATATTCATTTGCGACAAACAATATATTTTGTCATATTAGCTTACAAATTGTGATTAAATATTATCCGTCATAATAAAATTCGTCACTAAAAATGTGATTTAATGATGAAAATAAACAACGTCATAAAATTGTATTTAACGGTGACGAAAATATACTTTGTCATTGTTGCCTGACAAACGGTGACGAGAAGTCATTCGTCACAGAGAACGATTTTATATAAATGTGACGAATTTACATGTTTCGGTGACGAATTGAAATGTATTGTCATGAAAAGTACGTTTATGTGACGAAAAAGTAATTCTAAGATGACGCATGTAGCAACCGTCGCCGTATGCAATGATTTAATGACGATTTTTAAAATTCGTCACCATAAGGTTACATACGGTGACGATTCTTTTTTCGTCACAAGAAATCTGTCATAAGAAATTCGCCATTATTATTTAAAACGACGAAAATAACAAAACCAACCGAACGATAAGCATAGCGAAATGTATAATTTAACTAAATTACGATGTAATTTTTAATGTGCATTTTAACATACAATAATGTGCATTTTTTGTACTATAATGTGCACTTATGGCACTTTTAATGAATTACAAGACTGCCATACATATTAAAATACAACAAAAATAGGAAATTTAAGATTAAAATATTAAATGATAAAATACTAATCATATTTTAATTAATTATATATTTGACCNCCCCCCCCTCTCCCGCCGGTGACAACCTCCTCCGACGGGCCAACGGTTGTCAGTCCACGGCCACATCACCACCCACCGCCGACAACGAAAATGCAGCCACCACTGTCATTCGAAATTTTTGTCCAAATCAAGACCAAATTCCAAAAGCACCATTCAATCACTCCGTTTTCAAACACAACTCGCCGCCGACAACATCCGACCGTCGGATTCGCAGTCGGGCCGCCCTCAACGCCGCCATCCCCGCCGCAGCAGTGTGGTCCGAGATCAGCAACAAATCACATAACCCTAAATTAAAATTCCCCCAATCACCCAAGTCGGCTCTGAATTTCCTTACCGGTGACATACACTCGTCACTGAACTTCCTCACCGGTCTAGCATCAGCCGCTAGGTCGCCTCTGCTCCGCCTCCTGTGGAAGACGATGCGAGAGCGGCGCCGCCGCATAGGATCTCGATGAGGCGAATGGCTAACGGCGACTGGATCTGAGGATGTCGGCGGGAGGACGCCGACGAGATTGGTTGCCTAGGCACGACGGAGGAACGGCTGACGTCTCCAGTGTCGCGATCGGCGGCGGACGGCGGATGTACGGCTGGAGTCTCTTGCGTCGCATTTGGCGGCTGGCGGTGGAGTCACGGCGGAGGTATGGCGGAGGGTTGTTCTCCTGTGTGTGTGTGTGTGTGTGTGTGTGTGTGTTTTTGTGTGTGTGTGTGTGTTGCTTAGATCTGAAATCGATTGGTATAATGGAGGAGGATGATGAAAGAGAAATCCATATTTAATTGGTGAGTGGATCCCACATAATATATGTTTATTGACCAACTTATCCTTAATTATTGGTAAAATACACATATTTGATCATACTATGATTAAATAATTACCAAATTGCCATTAATGATTGACCAGAATTTGACTTAATCATCACCATTGGTATGATGTATCCAATGGTCCAGATCCATTCTTATTCTTTCACTGTGATTCATTCTCATTTGAGCGCACTTCTATATATATATATATATATATATATATATCCTTTTAAAGCTTTGTTGTTTGGGTTGATTTTTGGAAGATATGAAAGAAAACCGTTTGGCATATATGTGAAAGAAGCAAATTTGTGAGGAATAATAGTATGAGAATATTGAGTTTGATTTTTAGAGATCTGGAATATTTTATTCGTGTATCTATATTAATTTAATTATATTATTTATTAATTAAAAATATAAGATTTGATGAGTATTATTGTATTTCTAATTTGCCATTACAACTAAGTCAAAGTAAGAATTTTTTAGGAGTTCATTTGTTAATTAAAAATATAAGGTAAGATGTGTTGGGATCTATGAGGATCTCGTTATGTACAAGTCACGAATTCAATAGCAAACGTAAACCTATGCGCAGCGGATCTAAAGGTTTGACGTAGAAAACTTACGGTTTAAAATTTATGTAGATCTGGTTGATCACGAACGGTTGACCGCAAATCACGTCTTGGGTTGCACGAACAAGATCAGATCAAAATCGGATCAAACGGATGCAAACAGATCAAAATGAAACTTTGCAGCCTGGGAGCTTCCGGCGGCGCGTGAGGGCGCGTGAGGCGTCGGACGGCTGCGATCTTGGGAGCGATGGAAAGCTCTCATCGAGACGGTCGTCTGAGTATGCTGTACGTCTCAATCGGACTTCTAGTTAGTTCCGTAGGTCAAAATATATTCCGTCTCAGTTTACCTATAGATCTTCTACTGTATTACTCAATACAACCTTCTTCTACTTGTACCAGTGGAGCATCAAGAAGAAGATAAAGCTGAAATGAGATCTAGAGAGAGAGAGAGAGGCGTGGGGGGTTATTAACGTGTGATTAGGAATTATCTCTTTCCTTCTCATGAACTTAATGATGTATATATAGAGCTACAGTAGGGACCCTTAGGAGATTAGGAAAAGGGCTCCTTAATTAATTTAACTAACTGTGGGCCAAGCCCACTCCTCTAATTAATTAAATAATATTAATGGGCCACCAACATTATATTATTGCACTCCCTTTTCCTAGCCCAAATTACATTTGAGACTCCAATAATAATTACTCGATTTACCTCTCCACGTTTAAGATATAATGTCCATTAATTAATTCGATTACTGACAATCAAGAATTAATTAATTTATTATTATTTCACCGAAGCTAGCGCTCGTCCATCACATTCTTATTATGCTGGAACTTAATCCACCTGCAGGGTTTAGCATAACAATCCTTCATGAGCTCACTCCGGGGACATCATTAAACTAACGCACATGGTGACCGTAAATATCCTAACAGCACATACTATATATAATAATATTACCCAAAACAGTAGGAATATTAATCCAGCGAACTGAACCTCACCCATGTGAATCAAAGTAATATATATTATATATATCTGCATGTTTAATATCTTATAGGTTAAGAGAACACAGTAATTAACCGAGGCCTAGTTCATTTACGACGATCAGTATAAAATGAACTTCTTCTTTCTGGGATCCTGTTCAATACATAAATGTACTAGTGCAACTAATCAGTCAAGACAAACTGTACATTTGACACTACAATCGTTCGGATGGGTGTTCATGTCCATCTAGGTTGTAAACAACTATTCTTGTTCGCAAGTAGCTGATAGAGTGATCTTCGGTTCGCCCGATGACGACCCACCCTATCTAAGTGCAGAACAACAGAACGTAGAACTTGCTTAATCTAACATGATTCTCATTCATAAAGGGAAAATGTGTAATAACATGCAAAGCCAAGCTTTCAGTATATAACACTAACAAGATGTGTATTGGTGTATTACTAATTTGCCATTAAAAATATGTGAAAGTAAGGGTTTTTTAGGCAGTTTATATTTTTACAAAACCACTCGTTCTTTTATAATAGTATAATATAATAATAATATAATAACAATATAATAAATATAATAATAAAATAAATAAATTAAACAAGTTTTTTAAAAATATTAGTTTATTATGGCATAATAAAACCCTTAAAATTTCGTACAAAATTGTTGTAATAACAATTTTAATATTGTTTTATCTAATTAGTTAGTCATAATCAACTAAGATTGCAAAAATTATACTATGGCGATCAATATAAAGATTAATATGTAAGTTAAATAATTTAAATTTATATCTTTAATTTTTACTAATGTTAAAATCTATAAAATGTGACATGTTAATTATCTAACTTATGATTTTAAATATTACATTTACACATAACATATAAAATTTTATTTGTATCTGTGTATGTGTACCATGATCGAATACTAGTTGGACAAAAATAGAAAAAGGCCTATGTTATTGAACTAAAATTGCAATTTTCTCTATTATTGATTTGTGATTAAAAAACTATATAAGAATGAAACATTATTGATAATTACTCCATTAATACGGGCCAACCTATATAATAAGCTACTTCAAATTAATTTGCTCTTAACAGCTCAACTGGATTTAAAGAAAAACATAGAGACTGACAACATCTACGAACATTACTATTTGCTCTAGCAATTATTTCTCAAGAACTGTGACCAACGATGCCTTATTCTCAACAAAAGACACAACTAGACAAAATAGATATATAATTATAGAAGGCCGGCCCGATAAATTTGTCAACCTCGTGTGCAATCGGTGGGGTACAAACCAAGCTGATTATTGAGCAAGTCGAACTCCAAGTGAAAATTCTGCTGCATGTAATTACCCAAGATTACCGCAGGTCCAACACTTTGTCCAAGTGCAGGATCATATGACACTGTGGACGTGCAAAGCGCCGTATAAATATTGTCAACAAAAGAATTTTTGAACGGCATAACCATCTTGGCTAAGCCAGCGAAAATGAAAGTTAAAGCTGGTAAATCAGATATGCTAGCATTGTACCGGTCGTGCTGTTTCAGAGTGGTGATCATGGTATTGGGTGGTGAGGGAGAGGGTGATGGAGTTGGAATTGGCCCAACAAGATTGGGAGGAGAACCCAGCAGACACAGAAAGATAAGGACATATTGTGTCTGTTCTAATTACAACAAGGGTTGAGATATGTCTCTGTACGTCTTGCTAGTAATTGAATGCTTGCTTCTACAATTATAATTTTATTGGTAAGAAACAAACCATTTAGGATTTTGGTATTTGTAGGGAGTCTGGCTGTTTTGGACGACTTTATAGGGATAGCTATATCCATCAATTGCAATGTAGAAAAAACATGCATGTAGCTCGGACAAGAAAAAGGTAATACGTGGAACAAGAAAATTATAATGGCTTCAAGGTAAATTCCTTTTGCAAACAATAATTTTGGCTTTAATTTAATAAAATAAAATAATATTAAGTAGGGAGTCTGGCTTAGCTGTTCTTGGAGGACTTTTTAGGGATAGATCCATCAATTGCAATGTAGAAAAAACATGCATCTACCTCGGACAAGAAAAAGGTGTTACACGGAACAAGAAAATTATATTGGCTTCAACGTAATTCCTTTTGCAAACAATAATTTAGGCTTTAATTTAAAATAAAATAATATAACATACGCTTTAATTTAAAATAAAATAATATAACATATGCTTTAATTTAAAATAAAATATATAAACTTGCGTTGTAGTGTCTTTGTTTCAACTTGTTCATAATGAGCAAGGACGGATCCAGAAATTAAAGGTAGACTAGGCTAGAATTTTAAAAACTCATTTCATAAAAATCACATAATATTTTTTCTGTAAATATTAGGTGAAGTTGTGCTTGGTATTTGATGTGCTTTCACTAGTTTGACAATCGTTTTTTTCTAAAGAACGATAATATCAATAGGATTTTTTTATTTTTGGTTGAAGGTTGGTGCTCCATGTGAATTTTTAAAAATTCCAGAATAACAATAAATTGGTTTTCCATATGACATAGTTACTAGCAAAATAAAATGCTTACACGTCATGACTTGAAATTGAAATATGATATACAATAACCACACTAGAGGATAAAAGATGAAAAAAAAAACACATAATTATTACTTCATACACAATCAAGAAAACAATAATTGCAACCAAATTATCCTAACAATTAATATTATAATCCAAAATAGATCAACTATATTGAAAAGATAAATAAAGACAATTAGGTAAACGAAACAATTATCTAATAGGGTTTAAAAATATAATTTACAATTAGTCTCCTTCTTTTTTAATAACTTTTTTTTTGTTAGTCTAAATTCATTTTTTTTGGTGTTCACAAGAGAGGCATGGCCGCGGCTGATTTATATGATTGTAGTTTGGTGAATAGTGGTGTTTTATGGGTTAATGCCTAATGTGAATGGAGGATCAACAATACATAAAATTTTATTAAAGTAGTGGTTGTAGTATTTGAATCAACAATATAAGTGAATTTATTTAAGTAGGTTAGTAAGCTGATTTATTTGTGGGCTAGAAACACAATATTTTTTTTTTTTTTAAACTTATAATTGTTAAAAATGAAAATAAAAGTCTGGGCTAAAGCCCAGCCCAGGCCAAAGGTGGATCCGTCCCTGATAATGAGATATACAAGCATATAAAAAGCAAAAACTAGCAAAATGTCACGGTAAAGGAGGTTTGAATTTGCATGTTTCAAAAGGTGATTTTTTCAATAACTCAGCTTTCATAGGACCACGGTTCCCTTACATTTAAACTCATTGACCAACGATCTTGCAGATGAGTCCTATATGTAATCCATATACACGACTACGTAGTTCGTGCGATGTACAGGACAATAATAATAAATTGTATAAACTAAAACAATGAAGACATGACAATAATAATAAATTGTATAAATTAATACAATGAAGAAATATTGATTAGTATAAAAATAATTTCAAATAATATTTTAATTTTTATCTTTTATTTATACTTATTATCATATTTCGAGATGAAAGCAAGATAGATCGAAGAACCAGAGAAGAGAATCGAGGGAAGAAAATTAATGGAGAAAATTTTTACTAAGCACGATGAAAGAAATCTGAAAAGATAAAAACTCAAAAGTGATTTTTGGTGTATGATTTTATATAAAATACTATACCGGGTCGATTAGACCCAAGAAACCGGCCAACCAAATCGGGTGAACAAGTAGGTCGACTAGTGCTACAAGCCTACAGGTCGAACGGAGTCCTCAGTTCGACGGGGACGTTGCATGAAGAGGTATTGCTGACAGGTCGAGCTAGGACTTTCCAATGGCCTGCTATAACTCGACCTAAAGGTATGCAGGTCGAAGGATCAACCTAGGAGACATTGTACGTGAGCCTAGCTAGGAAGACAATCTGCCTCGTGAGAGGTCGAGCCTGTCGTATGGTTAGACTTAGACCGTCTAATATGGAAGACTAAGGTATAAGAAAAAGCATTAGTAAGATAAGGACCACATGTGGATTGGGTCACGTATCCTAACAAAATTGAGCAGTACGAACGGGCAGTTCGGCAACCTGGGCAGCTCATGTAGGCAGTCTTGGGCAATAAGGTAACACCCATATATAAAAGGTGAGGTATTCCCATTTGTACTCTACACACTCTATGTACTTACAAAACATCATATCTACTGTTCATCGTCTTCATCACTGTGGACTAACACTAATGTTAGGAACCCTCCCTACCCATTTTCTAGGTATAAGAACAAGTCAGGATGCAGGTCAGGTCGTGTGAACCCCGTCTAGGTCATTTGCACACCATTTTGTCCCCGTTTGTGGGAACTAGTTCGAAAAGCCATATGTGAGATCTAGCCATGGCGAGCAAAGCTCCCAGAAAGAATTTAGAAACCACTTTTGATGATGCGTGGACCACAACGCGTCCGCTCGGAACAGGCCCCCGCTGGGCTTCTCTACGTCGTTTCAGAGCCCGATGATCCCGATAGCTAACCCTATGGGCTTAAGGAGTTCATCAGTGGATCCTATTGCTATTAGAGGTTGAAGGGTGATAAAGGAAAACAAAAAGCTTAGATGCAGCCCGGAGCGGAGATGATCGATATTCAGATGACTGAGGGGAATGATAAGAGGAAGTTTATGATCGGGAGAAATCTGGTAGACCTATTAAGGGGTGAGCTCATTCGCTTGATCAGGGAGTTTTCAGACATATTCACGTGTACCCGGTAGAGTTGAACATTTTGAGGCTCTTCTTATTTGAAACCGTTATCCATGCTCGTGTCTTGTTTTTTTTTTCTTTTTGTTCAGGACGAACAAAGGTTGAAGTGTGGGGTAATTGTTGTCCCATTTTTGTTGTGTATTTAGTTATTGTTTTGCCTTTCTTTTTTTCTCCATTTTAGGTGTTTTATTTGATTTTTATTCTGTTTGTGATTTGTTGCGTGTTTTCCTTCATTTTGGCTTTTTAGGTATTTCCGTTTGTTTTCCCAATTTTCTGCGTTTTTTCTTGTCGTTTTTAATGTGTAGGTTGAGTGCCTCGGTCGACTCTATTTTATGGAAAAAATGGTTTTGAAAGATTAATTATGTAAAAGGGTTCGTTGGCAACGAGTAGAAAAAAACAGAACTCAATTTTAACTTCGGACGAGCTCAAACGAGCCCGAAACGCAAAGCCGCACACAACAGCCCCACGCCTCCAACAACTCACCCAAGCCTCATCCCAGTAGCCGATCGCATGCCCCGCATGCCTCCGAGAAGACCACGTTTGCACGCCTGCGCTGCCAGCGTTCATCACCGCGACCCGTGCTACCGCCCCTGCACTTGGGAGCTAGCGGCCGCGGAGCAGACCCGAGGCCCCCTGAGGGCCCGATCAGATTTTTTAGAAAACTCGGTTTTGCTCGATTTTTCAAGCACTTTTCATTGGGATACGTTCCCAGACCTAAATATTTATCTCCAAAATTGTTTTTCACCCTTTTTCTCTCTAGAAAACTTTGAATTATTTTCATCTTGGCTTACGTCATTGTTCTTGGACTAAGCTTGAGTTTTTGGATTCGATTCCAATCCCAAATTAATCGTAAGTCATTTTCTTTATTTATTTTATGAATATGAGTGGCTAATTCGATTTGCTAGAGATAGCGAATAATGTTTTGAATTCGATTGTGATTATCGTGCTTGTTGATCCTTCAATTTATGCGAGTTGCTTGTAAAAGGGTTTTTAATTTTCATCCCCGAATGTTGAATGTTGTTGAAAAGTGACACCTCAATTTGCAACTGATTTTCAATTGAACATTAGTAATTCAGGTATGATGTTAATTCGTAAAGATTAGTCGGTTATCCATCTTCTAGTATAATTTAATCAATTCTTAGAACAGAAAGGGGAGGAGTTGATCGATCTAGCCTCGTATGAAATAGGCTTGTTCGTAACTGTATTGCCTATGTATTAAACGACTCATTGACGTTCATGTTTATTCTTTTTTTACAAAAAGTTATTGAGGATGAATCTCTGAACGTGTAGGTTATTCGAGTCTTTTGACCAAAAGATCACTTGCACGTAATTGTGTTTCGAACCAAAACAATTATCCGCGACTCCCTAGGTTCTTTTCCATTGTTGATTCATTGTTTTTGCTTTGAATCTTGATTTCGTGTTATCTCAATTCCCTAGTTAATAATCAAAACCAATCTTTGAATTAGAGTGTTTGGGATTTTTTTCTCTTTTTGTGTTAAATATACGCGCAAAGTATTCAGGCTAACCTTCCTCGAGAGATCGACCCGGTGAATGAATACTTTGATCCGGTACTCGGTAAAAATAACAAAATTTGCTACAACAGAGTGTCTGGTCTCGATCTCATTGTTGAGCATATTCTTATTTTTACATGAGTGTTAGTGTTTGGGAAGAACACTAAAAAACAATACGAGGGATTCTTGTTGAGGAAATCCAAAAGGGATTTGTGGTCGAGAAAGTAGTTGTACTATATTGTAGGTTTAGAAGAGGGGGTCTTCTTTGTAAATCCTAAGTGTAATGGGTCAAACACTTATATACACGAAAGAATTCTGAAGGAGGAGTTGGATGCTCCCCTGAAGGTTCATGTTTTTGTAGAACCATGCTTCCGCAATTGTGTGAACTTATATCTAAGTTTACAGTTTTATATACTTAGCGCAATATTAGTATATCTCCCCAAAACATTACTCCTCTCGACATTAATTAATCGAGGGAGCTCAATACAACAACAACAACAACATACCCAATATATTCCCAACAGGTTGGGGTCTGGGGGGTCAGTTGTACGCAGACCTTACCCTTGTAATTATACGAGGAGGTTGTTTCCGTAGCGACCCAAGGTGCATTGCGCCGTTTGATATATTTTTTTTTTTCTAGAAACTTCACTAATAGCAGAAGCATTAGAATTTAATTGAGCCATTTTGATCTAGTCCATTATTAGCACTATGCATCCTACACTATGGCAAATTTTGAATTACTAACCTCCATGACAAACAAGAAGGAAACCTCCTACCGAGATTATTTCATGGTTCTCTAGTTTATTCAAACACGCTTTCAATCTGTTGTCTGTTAATCTCAAAGATAATTTATGTGTTCAAAGATCATTAGAAATAGAACATGGACAATGTCCTAAGTTGCTGTGATGTACGAGTCATAGGGCGAGTGTATTGGGTTTAAGCAAAAAGGACATAAGAGTCGAACTAACATTTCCTTAAGACAAGAAAGGTAAATTTTATTCACTCAGAAGTCAGAATCTTTCTAGGAAATGGAATCAACTGAGTGATAGGTAGATTACCATCTAGAATGAGCAATGCTACGAAAGTGGCAACTATTACATGGGAGTTTTCCAATAGAATTTGGTTTTGAGGAATTATCTTTGCGTACCATGTTTTTGAAAGAATCTAGCTTCAGTTTCTATATTGTGTGTGGATATTATGTTCTATTTGATGGCAAGCTTGCTGTCTTGAAAATGAAACTTTTTGTTCATTTAACTCAAGTAACCAAAATATCTCACAGTGCAATAAATGGAAATAAATGACACATCGACTAAAGCCAATAAGAGGTAAGTTCTCTTAGGTATTGGTTAAGTCGGTGATGAGTTACTAGGAATTTTAAATTTTTGTTTTTGAAGTTGTGCAGATAACGACATAAGTTCTGATCATAGTTCAAACTAACTAAGATCAATGCTACGAAAGTCGCAACTATTACATGGGAGTTTTCTAATAGAAATTGGTTTTGAGGAATTATCTTTGTGTACCATGTTTTTGAAAGAATCCAGCTTCGGTTTCTATATTGTGTGTGGATATTATGTTCTGTTTGATGGCAAGCTTGCTGTCTTGAAAATGAAACTTTTTGTTCATTTGATACATGGGTGGATAATTTGTTAACTCAAATAACCAAAATATCTCACAGTGCAATAAATGGAAATAAATGACACATCGACTAAAGACAATAAGAGATAAGTTCTCTTAGGTATATGTTAAGTCACTAATGAGTTCCTAGGAACTTAAAATTTTTGTTTTTGAAGTTGTGCAGATAACGACATAAGTTCTGATCATAGTTCAATCTAACTAAGTGTCTTCCACTTTGAAATGATTATGGACAGGGCTGAGGCCCAGTCAAGACATATTCGAATTTAGAGTATTTTCAGCATTTGAAAAGTTGATACTGGTAAGATTAAAAAGTCTTTTAGAAAATTGGTTGTTTCTTGGATACTTTATAGTAACGAAAAAGGGGTTTATTCTATAGTACTAAGAATCAGAAGTTGATCGTTAAAACGAATGTCTAATTTTTAGATGAATACTAAGTAATAAACCACAAGCCCATTTGCAAGAGTTGTCATAAGGAAAGATAAGGTTGAAAGTTTAAATTTCGTTGTCGTGTGTATAAAATGTTATACCACAACAAAACTGCAAACACACGTCTCTATCAATACACCTTCGCCAGAGATACACGCACACGCGCGCACACACACACTCACACACACACACACACACACACACATATATATATATATATGAGTGTGTGTGTGTATATATATATATATGTGAGTGTGTGTGTGTGTGTGTGTCTGTGTGTGTATAAATATATATATATATATATATCCACATTTTTTGGGGGCTACGACGAGGAGAAGAGGAGGCAAAGGGCAAAGCGACAATGGAGGCTCTGACGGTTGAGGGCTGGGAAACTTATTTGCAATTTCATAAATGTAGAGCTAGTGAATTTATCTCAATTTCATTAATTTAATAAGTCTTCTGAAATTATTTGCAAAGGGCGAAGGGCGAAGCGGCGATGGAGGCTTTCTTTTGAAAATTTAATAAGTCTTGAACTTATCTGCAATTTCATAAATTTTAATATATTGCAATTTAAGTCTTGGGTAAATCTGCAATTTATCAAAATTTTGATAACTAAACAATAATGATAAGTGAAATGACAATATGACGTGTGGATAGGAATATTAAAATTATAGTCGCCATATTTAATAGTTCACAAATTTATCAAAATGTCATCGTGCTACAGAATGCATAATAATAATAGTGGAAATGGACATTAATGCCTCCAAAAATGCACAAAAGCGTAAAAATATATTTTGCGAATTGACAAAAATGTCTCCGCGTGAAAAATGAAAAGTACTCATTATTACAATTATGTCACTGCGTGTTTGACCAAATCTGAAGCCTTTTTCCGAATTGAGGTATTGATATACCACATTCAACGGTTATAGTTTATTGTTATTTATATCTTCACTCTCATTTCTACTTCTATTTTTACTTCTACTTCTATAATTTACATTCTATCAATAATATAGCTTGAAGAGAAAATTACTCCCTTTACTAATCATTTGGCAAATAATATTAAAAATACGAAATGTTAAACTTTTCATCACAAATACGATGTGAGAGATTTAATATCCCATCGCAACCACCCTCTCTCTCTCTCTTTCTCTCTCTCTCAAACTTTCTCGCAACCACAAGATGAGAAGTTCTGAATGATTGTGTGCCCTAATTTCATTCTTTCAGTACACATATTTCAATAAAAAAATTCGCCCCAGAGACATCTCCTCATATCTCAATCATAAGTTCACCGCGATTGATGCGTGGCTCGCCGGCGTAGCCCTGACAGCCCTCGACTACAACGTGTAGTCCTCCACCTGGTGGCCCGCTATCGCCGGTGGTGGCTGAGAGCTTAGGAGACATCCCCGTCCGTCCTCCTCCGTTCAATTCGTCAAGTATCAATCAATTACCTTTATTTTTTTTTCTTTTCTTCTTTTTCAAATTTTTTTCTCAATTCGTCGATCGGCTTTCGAGCAATACTATGGTTCACCCGTGCAACGTCGAAGATGCACCATGGATCGTTGAGGAGATGAAGGGGTGACGTTGGGAGTGGTGAGGTCAATCAATCCCGTTTCAGAATTGTGTATGTGTTGTTTATCTTTTGCATAACTATATTCTATTTGATTTTTTGCAGTTATTCAGAATTGTTTATTATGTTTAATCCCATTTCAGAATTGTTTATATATTGTTTATCTTATGCATAACTATACGGTTAACAATAGAGAACTGTCATATCATGTTTATCTGATGTATATATACAGTATACTTGAACATATATTTGGTGGTTGGACAATTTTTTTTCTAATTCAAGATGTCGATTAACCAAATTTTTGCTCGACCGAATTTTTCCAATTCCATATCGTGATTTTTTTTTTTTAAAAAAAAAATATGAAGGCAGGGGAGATCTCGACTGGATCAGGCTCTGTAGATCGATCGCTATGAATTATGTCTCGTAATTTTTGAATTATTTTTTGTCAATATGAAGTTAATTGCGTCTGTTACGGAGGAGTGGATGGCTCCAAGATTCTTGGGATTCTTAGAATTTTCTTGGGATTAAAGTGATAAATCATATTTTTGATATTATTTGCATCTACAAATTCTGATATGATAAAACTTTTATTCTAACATAAAGATGAAATTAAGATGACTAGGAGTTATAGACATGTACATTTGCGTAATTCTAATATCATTACCTGCACATACACTCGCCTTTACACGTAAATCCGATAGAGGGGATTTGACGCAGCCCACGAATGGTCCACTTTTGGGCCATTAAGCTAATTAAAGTGGTAATTGTTTCACGATTGGCAAAGCACATAAAGAAGCTCCACGGCCCAATTCGTCAAAATTATTAGAAAACACACACACATACAATGCACCCTCGCAATCCCTGGTGTATTTTCCACTAGGCTCCGATCCCCTTCGCAGCTAGGTTTGGCTCATCCATCTCATCGGACTAAACCTGCGGCGGCGCGACTGGTGAAATCAGGTCAGCTTTGTCTCCCCGTTTATGTTCGTGTTCAGTATTTTTCTATTGAAATCTCGACTCTGTAGCTCATCACTATTAAATGGAGATGCTTTCAACTGAAATTATTAGTTGCAGCTACATCTGGGACGCCGTTAATCGACGCAAAATCTCTATTTTCTGTTGTTATTTTCGGCTTTCCATCTTGTGATTACATTGTTCCTCTCCATTTCTTATTAACTAGAGCAGTCGAAAGAGTGATAGAGGGTTTTCAAATTTGTGTTTCTGGCGACTTTTTCATGAAATTGGAGCATTATGGCACATTATTCGGGAGCTCCAACGAATGGGTCTGTTTATGTATGTAACTTACCTTCTGGGACCGATGAGAATATGCTGGCTGAACACTTTGGTACTATTGGCGTGCTAAAGGTATGGCTGCTGATAATATTTATATATATATATATATATATATTTTCCATTCTTCATCTCCTGGCAAGTTTTTGGCATCCTTTTGTGTAACTGAAAAGGCATATGATTTATATTAATTATTGATTTGCCTACCCTCCAATGCCAATGGTCCGAGCTTTGCATGTTTGTCCATTTGTCACATCCATCATCAGAGTGTTGTGTGATGCTTGACAGAAAGACAAAAGAAGTGGTCGTCCCAAGATATGGATTTACCGTGACAAAGCAACAAACGAGCCCAAAGGAGATGCCACCGTAACCTATGAGGACCCACATGCTGCCTTAGCCGCTGTTGAGTGGTTCAACAACAATGATTTCCATGGATCCAAAATCGGTGTCTTTCTCGCTGAGTCAAAGAGTAAAGATAACATGGCGATTCATACAGTCGACCCGTTTGTGAGTGGTGATCTCAGTGTAGTGGCAGAAGGAGACAAGGACATTAATGGCGGTGTTGGAAGAGGTAGAGGTCGTGGTGAAGCCGGCGGGAAAGCATGGCAGCAAGATGGGGATTGGTTGTGTTCGAATACAAGGTCTGTGATGTGATCATTGGTGAGCAGCTCATTCTTGCTCTTTTTGACTAATTTTTTTTTTCCATGTTCAACCTCAAAACTGGCTGCGCGAATAGTTTCATGTGTTCTGTGGTGAAAACAGTTGTGGCAATGTGAACTTTGCATTTCGTGGCGCATGCAACCGATGTGGGACAGCTCGTCCATCAGGAGCTGCCGGCGGTGGAGCTTCAGGTGGTGGCCGAGGAAGGGGGAGGGGTGGCCATGACTCAGGAGGTGGTGCTCGTGGTGCGGGCCCTGCTGGAGGAGGGCTTTTTGGTCCGAATGATTGGCCTTGTCCGATGTATGGTTTTGTTGTTGCTTGCTTGCACTCCCCAAATCATATCTTTATGTGTTTCTCTGTTCTTGTTAAAATAATGTATTTTGGTTTGGTTCTTACTCGACTTTGCTTTTGTTATACTAGAGATGTATATTTTCACAGGTGATGCCCATCTGGTAATATGCTCTTGTATGTGGTACACCTGATACTATTGTTTATTGTAGGGATTTATTTAAGGATTAGTAAGCTTTTGTGCTTTTATTTCTGCATGTGCAATAGATTTTTGTAAAAGTAACTATCTGATCATTCTAGTGTCAATAGTGTTGGTATTTATTTTTTCTCGTACATGCTTTCTTTTATGGCCATATAAATGATTGGTGTTTGTTCCTTTGAAGTTTCCTATTGTAGCACCATTACCCCATTAATTCAATTTGCTATCTTCTATTGATGTTGACACTACGTTGGTTCATCTTTATTTGCTATTCATAGTATGTGTGGTGTCCAATGTCTCCACTATTTAGTTTGTCAATTGTTGATCCAGGTGTGGAAACACTAACCTCCTTTGCAATTTTTTTGCATGTAGCAATGTTCAAGGTCTCTATAATTATTCCAACAAAAGTTAATGTTCTTAGTTAGTCAATTGTTGATCCAGGTGTGGAAACATTAATTGGGCAAAACGCACTAAATGCAACATCTGTAACACCAATAAACCGGGAGTTAGCGAGGGTGGTGTGAGGTATGTGGATATTAATTTTTTGTTATTTTAGCTTCTCCGTACTGATGATACCTTCGTAGTGCATTTTTTATTGAATGAATGACGACAAAGGGTTAGAAATTTTATGATGACTTATCCTTTACACTTGTACACTTGTTGAGAGAGGTAACTACAGAGATATCTTAGAGCATCTCCAATGGCACATTGTCCATTTTGAGATGTACAACATAGAAAATGGAAATCAAGAAATTGTGTCTCCAATGGTTGATGTTAATTGTAGTATAATTTTACATGTGTAAGATTGTAATTGGTTGGTGAAGATAGAGAAATTGAGTAAATAATATAATATATAATGAAAGATGTTTTGACATACTTCTAGACTTATAAAAATTTTTAATGCCATATAGGATTTATTAGGCCACGTGACAGTGAAATATAGCAATCTATGGACCATTGGAGATGCTCTGCCCTGTTTGGCTTAATTGATAGCGGATAGTTGATAGCGCATTGCAATAGCTGCTTTGACCAGCATATTGTAATTGCGGGTTTTAAACGAGTGTTTGGTAAGTAGAGGTTTCTACAGTATCCAAAATCCAGAACACTCAGAATTTTGCATTTTGGGCCGAAAAGATAATCAAATACACTTCTTACCAATCAAACTAGTTATCGAAATTGACGTGTCAAACCTCTAAATTAGGTTCAATCTTCTAATTTAACATCAATCCACTAACATCGAAACTAGTCCTAAATGTTTAATAACCACTTTTAGTAAATTTTCACTTGCTCTGAAGAGTTTTGAACTTTCCACTCGTTATCTAAGTCTTTTAAAAATAGCTATCCTTAACAGATTTTCTACTTACTAATTTGCAGTGCTTAACTTCTCAAGTTCAAGCATAAGGTCATTTTATGCAGTCATTCAGATTTTCTCCTCCCAGATTGTTAAGAAGCTTTTCCATTATCTGGATTTATGAAATCACACAGGAAATGATGATTCCACATTGAGTCAACTTTATTTGTCCATCTTGATCTTTATTTTGGGTTCTAGGGATATGAAGAAAGTGCTTTGGTTTAGTTTCATTTTCTCTGTTTAAACATGTGTGTACATCTTGGCCTGCCAATTATTTTCATTTTTCTTTTAAATTTAGAGGAGGACGTGGGGGAGGCTACAAAGAGCTAGATGAAGAAGAGCTTGAAGAAACAAAACGGCGTAGGCGAGAGGCTGAAGAAGTAATTTTCAACTTTATTTGTAGATATGGTGAAAAAATATGTTTCAGTCCATGAATATGAATTTTCATGATCACAGGACGATGGTGAAATGTATGATGAGTTTGGCAATCTCAAGAAAAAGTTTCGTGCAAAAACACAGCAAGCTGAAATGACTCAGGGGGTCCCTGGTGCTGGACGTGCAGGATGGGAGGTCGAAGAACTAGGTATTCCGTATTTGGTTTTGTGTGCTATTTGAGTTTGTATTACAAATTAGTTGTATTGTGAACATTCGTGAGACTATTAGGTCTCCACTACCCATTTTTATTATATAAATGTTGTATGTTGTAGTATGGAATTTCAGATGCTTACTATCAATTTTGAACAATTTGTCTGCATAAGTATGTTAGCGTTAGGCAGCTGAGCAGCTTATTTGTTTGATCTTATGTCAGGTGGGCAATGTTGATTTTCAGCAGCTTATTCTGTTTTAGTTTCTCACGTCTGTGGTGGAGTAAGACTGAGAAGTATACCCACAAAACATAAGTACAGATAAACAAAGAGCAAAAATAACCTCAAAATCTAGTAACAGCTTGGTTGACTTTAATGTATCTTAAGTAACACACCTATTCAGTTGAAGTTGTTCACTTCTGTAGTATCTTTCGGAGCTCTTGAAAGTAATTCTTATAGGTAAATCCTCTTTTCTCTACACGTCAGAGCATCCTTTGTCAGTTGCTTGTGCAACTACAAGCATGCTAAATTTGCGTTAAATTAAATTTTCTGTATGCAACCCTTAGTACTATCGAATTAGGCATTATAGTTATTATTCTTTCTAAAAATCAAATAATTATAGTAATGATGGTAATAATAACAATAAAATAGTAATAGTAAAATAGAACAGTATATGGTAAGGAAATAACACTTGTATTGTAAAATAAAGG
This sequence comes from Striga asiatica, assembly GCA_008636005.1. Lineage (NCBI taxonomy): Eukaryota > Viridiplantae > Streptophyta > Magnoliopsida > Lamiales > Orobanchaceae > Striga > Striga asiatica. Next base: position 168,779 of record BKCP01007404.1, read on the forward strand.
AAATTGTTTCAACACATGCAGGTGACAAGGATAGAAGAGAAAGAAGTAATGACAGGGGCAGAGAGCGTGATGAGAGACAAAGGGACAGGCACAGGAGTAGCAGGGATTATGACAGGCAGAGAGAGAGAGAAAGAGAAAGAGAAAGAGACAGAGGTTATGAGTATGATAGGGACAGAGATTATGGGCGCGAACGTGATCGTGATCGTGATCGTGACCGTGAACGAGACAGGGACCGTGTCAGGTACCGCAGTTGAGGATTTATTTTAAGCTTATATGAGCAAAAATTGTCAGTGGATGATAGATTGTGATCATGTTCGACTTTCATATAAATCTTTTATGGTTGGGGTTAAATGTTCTACTCCAACTGCGAAGAAGGTGCTGCTTGTTCTTTTTGTTTCTTCTTTTTCCCTGCTTTGTTTGTTGTGAATTTTGATGCCAGACTGTGAAGTACAATGAGAGGGATCTGATGTGTTTGAAGGTGTTTCTGGTTACGACTCTCGTCTCTTGAGCATATTGGTCTATGAGATTGCACTTTCATAACCCATTGGCATAAATGGGGTGTTTTTTCGTTTTTCTGATATCCAAGGAAAAGAAGCAGGGTGAAACTGAGAATATCTGAAAAGGTATCCTGTAAATATTACTAAGGTTCCACTTTCATAAACCCAATGAAGTGTAGAATTTTAGTAGTCCAACTGCAGTTATTGTCATAACTGCATTTAATGAGCGTCATGACGAGAAATGCTATAGATACATAATATTGTACATAGGGGTGTATATAATACTCACATTGAGTGGAATCTACCAAAAATAAAAAATCAAGTGGACCCCACTCCATGTGTGTTATGTTCACCTCTATGTACATTTATTATGTATTTGTAACATTTTTCAAACTGTTAAGAGTAATATTCATTATTTGGTAAATTAGGAAGACTACGGTTGGAGTTTTGGTTTATTAAAATTAATACATATTTTACAGTAATATGAATATTATTTATTTTGTTAAAAAAAAAAAAAAACTCCTTGAGGAATATTTGAAGTAGGGGTGGGACCAGTTCGGTTTTTGTCTAAATATTGAATAACCGCAATCAGGTTTTTCTCAAATTTTTCGGTTCGGTTATTGCCTCATTTTTTGGAAAAACCGGGTAGTACCCGATCCGTTGGTATTCGGTCCGGTTCTTCCGGTTTTTCGGTTCTTAGACTAAAGAAAAAACTTCACGTGAAAAGCAAAATTAATTCACCAACATAAACATACAAGCCTTTGAGTATCTTCCTCAATCATATCCGAACTCAGCAAACTTCAATTGCCTTCTCTGCACCTTCGAGCCTTCGATTTCGAAGATCCAGATCCAAACTTCTTTTAAAAAAAACTAAAAATAAAAATAAAAATCCACCCACTTTTCTTCTTTTCCGTCACAAACATACCGGAAATTCTCGAACATCCCAGGTATGACGATTGTGCGATATGCGTGTGTTGGGCTTAGAGTTTGGTGTGCGGGTTGTAGATGTATGCCGACGATGGCTAGGTGGGGTTCGCTGGTGCTGGCGATGGTTCGACGAAAAAAGGTAAAGGGTGACTGCCGATGGTGGCGACGGCGGCCTAGGGATTTATTGGAGAAGGAAACGAAAATTGGAAGGGAATTTGTGTTGAGAATAAGGGGATCTACGGGTACCTGAGGTGGTTTGGTGTTAATTCACATTTATTACCTTATTTTTCATTTTTGTAATTATATAATGTATTATCCAAAAAACATGTAATATAATATAAACATGTTATGTATGTGTGGGACCGGTTCTTCGGTTCTTTAACTTGTTTTGGATGAATAACTGAGAACCGGAACCGATTTTAACCCAAAAATAACCGAATCGGGAAAGCTGTTATATTATAACAAGGAACCGAACCGAACCTGCCAAATTCGGTTCGGTTCGGTTCGGCTCGGTTTCCCGGTTCTCGGTTTTAAAATCCCAGCCCTAATTTGAAGTAACAGAAACCTTTATGGGCGTTGCTCTTTATAATATTTTGAGAGGGTATATATATTTGCAAAAACGACTCTACTTTTTTTAATAACTAGTAAAGTGCACGTGCATCGCACGTGGTGCCGAATGTTTTTTTTACCGATTAAGTTTAGTAAAGTAAATTAATTAATTTATTAAACATATCATTGCAGGAACAAAATAAAATGTAGAACAAATGAGCTAGCTCCTAATGTATTTTTTTGTCCAAATATAACATAACGATGTACTAATATAAAAAAAATAAAATAACATATTACAACCCCGACAAAAATACATGAAAAATGAATCCATAATTTTTTTTTTAAAAAAAGACACTAAATAACTAAATAAAGACAATGTATATTATAAATGCATTATTTTTTTTATTTTTTATTTTATTTATGTTTGATGATTCAAGAGTGATTTTCTTTCATTTTAGTTTTGACGTTCTCATAATAAAAACATTCATACCGACTCGAATTCTATACATCAATAGGTAATTTCTTCTTAAGTCATTAGGCAAAAAGTCTATTTTATTCAAACAATGCAAAATATTTTGTCCAAACATATAGTCAAACTCTATGATTATGATCTTTATAAAGTATTGCTAATAACAATTAATGAATATCTCTGTGAAATAATCAACCGTGTCACTAAAATTGCTGATATTATCTTTTGTTTTTTTTTTAAACTACTACATTATTCTCTCTCCATATAGACAAATTGACACCTCCCTCATGGGGTGAGAATGAGTTTTATTTCCAAATAAAAGTTGACCTTTCAAAATATTGGTTACATATACTTCTCCCGGGACGCTAAATTATTTTTTTAAATCATCACACATTACATGAAGACTAAATTGTTTTTTGAAATCATCATACATTACATGAAAGTATATACTCTGGAGTACTTGCACATATGTTCGAGCACAATACCCCAATAAAATTGTAGATATTTCTATCAAAATATAATAACTTCATTCAAAAATTCAAAAATATTTTTATCATGCTCCGACATTTTTTTTTCAATGTTATTTATTTTGAAGATAGACGAACTATATAATATGTTATTTGCAAATTATTGAGCAGCTTGGTTGATCCAATGATTTCAAACACTTTTATTGTCCAAATTTTTGCATCAATCATAACGTTTTAAAAATTTATGATAAATATCTTTTCTTGATTCTTTAACAATGAAAAAAAAACAATGAGATAATATTGAGAAACATATCATTTGTTAAAATATTATAGAGGAGAAAAATCAAAATTCTATTATATTATAATACTCTTCGCCATCTGTGAAATTTATTACAAAATTATTATTAAAATATATATTATCTATTACAAAGTTTTTTTTTTTTAATTATTTTAAAAATCAAAATTGATAATATAGGGTCAATATTTATGAGAATTTAAATGCCAGTAATAAAAAATGTAGTAATTATAAAAGACTTTTGTTTCTAAATGTTGATATTCATATTTCTCTAAAATAAAAAAATCAGATTTCTTTTTCCTCATTGCCTTAATATTGTTTTATTTGTTTCTTATTATATTCGCAGATAATATTTTATTTGTTAAAAGAATTAGGGCATATTTATATGTATTGTTTAATTTGTTTACAAATCTGATATAATTATGTTGTTATCAAAGTATTTTACTTATTTGGCTACAACTATAATCACATAAGATAAAATATTATTTATTTATAATAATATATATTTGATAAAATTGTACTTTTATACTGTTTATAAGATTAAAAAGTTCACATTTTTTTTTCATTAAAACATAATGTAACTAACTCATTTTCATATTCATTGAAAGTATATGTTACAACGATTATGGTGTTCCGTTTGAAGAAGTATTGAATAATAGTTTAGCATACTACTCATTTATTTCTCTTTTTAATTCAAATAATTAAAATTGACAATAGTTGTAAGTTTACATCTAGTTTTTACTTTTTTCGTAGCATTAATATTTTAAATTTATGTAAGAAAAATGTCCACATGTTTATCTTATGTTACTTTATACTTAATAAAATTTATTTAACATAGATTTATAATCTATTTTATGAGATACTTTTAGGTTCATTTATTATTTTTAATTGGTATTGATAATATATATATATATATATATATATATATATATATTATTTTATATCGTTACAAATAATTATAATATTTTTATTTTATTTACAATAAATTGTCAAATCAACATCATTGGAAAGAAATGATGTGATGTATTACATATAAAAGGATAACAAATAAAAAAATATTAAGTATTTCGAAAGTCAAAAATTTAATGTTAGAAAGTAATGAAATATTTAACTAAAAAATTAATACCAATTCTATCGAATATTTAAATATTATTCCTCTCGTTTGAATTATTTCAATAAAAAATATAACAAAAATATTTTGTTTGAATCATGGCCAGATCCATTTTTTTTAATACGGTCGACATATGGCTACTTCCCAAAACATATAGCATAATGTATCTAACAAAAATTATGGGAATAGTTTTCATAATTTTATTCATGCCAAATATTCAGAAAGTAAAATTAAAAGAAATAAAGATAAATAATGAATTAATTTGTGACTCAACCAATTATAATTTAATTCAGCTCAAAACTTTATTAAAGTTATACCATAAAGACAGTATCATAACTAAAGAAAATATGATAAATTTAGAAATTATAATTTCACCCTTTTAATTTTATTTTTTTTAATATTGATGATAGCTTCTATTCTCTCTTTTGCAACATATTTTTTCTCTAACATTTTCACGTCTCTTTTAACTAATGTATATAGAATTATAGTTATATATTAATAATTGACAAATTCATCAATTATATTGCCGAGTCAACTATACCACAACATAAATTTTTTTTTTTCATAAAAATTTTACAAAATATATTATTTTCAATGATTTTATTATGTTGAAGAAAAATTATGTTTTTTTGTTAATTTATTTTAACTTGTCGTGACTGTATTGATGTATTAAAAATGTATTACAGGTGAGAAATATGACAAATTACTAAATAAAATATGATAAATCTAAAAATTACAATGTCACCCTTTTAATTTAATTTTATTTATTTTAATCTCGATGACAACTTCTATTCTCTCTTTTGCAACATATTTTTTCTCTAACTTTTTCCATGACTTCTTTAACTAATGTATGTGTTATTATAGTTATATATTAATAATTTACAAATTCATCAATTATATTGTCGAGTCAACTATACCACAACCTAAATTTTTTGTTCATAAAAATTTTAAAAAATATATTATTTTCAATGATTTTATTATGTTGAAGAAAAATTATATTTTTTTGTTAATATATTTTAACTTATCATGACTGTATTGATGTATTAAAAATGTATCACAGGTGAGAAATATGACAAAGTATAAATTGTAAAAGCATTATGTTATTTTGATGGTATAGTGCCCCCTGTAAGAAATTATTTTGGATCTGTCACTGCATTTAGCTTTTCAATGAAACTTCCATTGAATTTTTTACAATTCCAATGGCTGTTTTTCCAACGGTTGAAATATTGTCTGAGAAAAAATCCAATGAAAAATCACACAACAATAAATAATAGTAATGAGAATAATTAATCAGTTAAATTCTAATGTAATTTAACTTTATCTTCGTTGGAATAGCCAAGAAGTTTTCAATGAAAGTCATACCAATGAAATATCCGCTGGAATTTTCAGGGGAATACCTTACGGTTGTTTTTTTTTTTTTAATTTATTCATTCTTAAACATTAAATTTTTATGTGATATCTTTTGTTATTACTTAATTATCTTTACAATTTTTATTTTAAAAATACATTAAATACATGGCTTTTTAGTCATGTAATTGTTTCAGATACCACTCATTATTTTATCTCAAGATTACCTATTAATTTCTTAATCAAGTTATATTTCTTACATATTAAATATTAAATAATAAAAATATTTAGTATTGTATAATTGTAATATGATATTTTTATATTATATTTAAAAAGCTAATATCAAATAAAAAATTTATTCAAATTAGAACAATCATTTTTTATAAAAAAAAAATTTAAAAGTTCTAACCTAAATGGATAAAAGTACAAATAACTATTGTCTGTCACCTAAACCTTACACATAGAATTAATAATCACAAAAAATTAACAAATGTTTACAACTCAACTCATTTATATTGATAAATACAAGTTTTAAAAGTTTTATATTTATTTTAATCAATTATAACACTTTTAATATTATTTATGAAATTTTATATATGTCTTATTATATATTAATTTCATACATTTTTGTAAGGAAAAACAATGCTTTATTATCATAATACAAATTGGATAGATGGATACTGGTAATATATCCATATAATTTCTTGGTAAAGATTAATATTTTTATAGATTAATTTAAAAAATAATATTTCTACTTCGTGGCCGTTATGAGAACAAACAATACCGATTTCAAGTTTTGTTCATAAAAAATTCTAAAAAAGTATATTGTTTTCAATGATTTTCTTATATTGAATTAAGAAAAATCATGTTTTTTTTTTTTTAATATTTTCTAACTTATATGTGTCCTTTCATATGTTCTTCACCTAATGGTCAGGTGAAAATCGTTAACTTTATTGGCCTTGTGACCAAAATTGGAAAAAAGAATCAAACAAACACATAAATAACGTTTTTTGTGGGATAAAAATTCAATTCAATAAATATAAGGTGCAATTTCTAAATATAAGATTTTATTTTTCTTAAATAACGAAGTGGCTAAATGAACTGATCCACTTTTCTAGTTTGTTAGAATATGTATATACATATTCGCTATACCAATGAATATTATTCGTTGCGATTTTAAGTGGAATGTCTGACCGTTGTATTTATTATTGCAATATAGCATTTTTTTGTGTATTCTTTCTTAAACATTAAAACTTTCATGTAGTAGTTTTTGTTATTAATTAAAGTAATTACGATTTTATATTAAAACTATATTAAAAATAAGGATGTTTTCCAAAACATCAATTATATATCTTTTCAAAATTTTTGTTGTCTGGGTGATTTTTTGGAAATATGAAAAAACAGTTTGACAAATATGTGAAAGAAGCAAATTCGTGGGATAGTTTTTGTTATTAATTAAAGTAATTACAATTTTATATTAAAATAATATTAAAAATAAGAATGTTTTCCAAAACATCAATTATATATCTTTTCAAATTTTTGTTGTCTGGGTTGATATTTTGGAGATATGAACAAAACAGTTTGACAAATATGTGAAACAAAGCAAATTCGTGAGAAATAATGGTATGAGAATATTGAGGCTGATTTTTAGGAGACTAATTTGTCATTAAAAATAAGTCAAAGTAAGTGTTTTTTAGGTAATTCATTTGTTAATTGAAAATTTATGATTACGATTTCACAATAAAATTATATTAAAATAAAGACGTTTTTGAAAATATCAACTATATATTCTCTCATAGCCTTGTTGGGTTAATTTTTGGGAGATATGAAAGAAAACAGTTTGACAGATACGTGAAAGAATCAAATTGGTGATGAATAATGGTATGAGAATGTTGAGGTTGATTTTTAGGAGAGTTAGAATATTTTGTTCATGTATCTATATTTAATTAATTAAATATAAATTATTAATTAAAAATATAAGATGATTATTGGTGTAGTATTAATTTGCCATTCAAAGTAAGAGTTTTTTAGGTAGTTCATTTGTTAATTAAAAACATAAAATAAGATAAGTATTACTATATTACTAATTTTCCATTAAAAATATGTAAGTAAGAGTATTTCACTCGTCCTTTTATAATAGTATAGATAGATAGATATAGATAGATATAGATAGATAGATATAGTTGATTTGATAGGTTCAAAATTGAAAATTTTCTGACCCAGCATAAAATGGGAGATGCACCATGTAAAATTCGCAGCCACATTTTTCCACGAGCAAAATCTCAAATGTCAACAAAAAAATAAAATCTTCAAGCATAACCAGTCTAAGCTTACAGGAAGCAACTATTATGGTGTAACAATCTCAATCACTCTCACAACCAACTTTAGAACCTCCTCACCGAGCAAACACAAAAACAATCCTGTATACACAAGAAAAGACGTAAAAAGGTCAAAAGAATCAAAATTAATATTGAGCACCAATCTTTTCCACATACAGTGGTTATATTATTATGTGCTGTCTGTAAAGTCTGCATCAATGACATCGCCATTGGGTCCCTTTTCAGACGAGTCCTCCGGAGTAGGTGTTGGGCCAGCACTAGGTTGGTTGTAGAGTGACTGCCCAAGCTGCATTACTTCTTGGTTGAGAGCAGTCATGGCATCTTTCATTGCTTGGGTTGAGCCACCAGAGATGGCTTCCTTGAGTTCTCCCAATTTGGCCTCCACTTTTTCTTTGACAGGGGCAGGGACTTTGTCACCGAGCTCCTTCAACTGCTTTTCTGTCTGATAAACTACCGAGTCAGCCTGGTTTTTAGTGTCGATGGCATCTCTCTTCTCTTTGTCTTCCTTTGAGAATCTTTCAGCTTCACTCACCATTCTTTCCACCTGTTGTCCCAGAAAATCAAATATAAAAAAATGCGAAGAACAGGAACGAAAGGTTTAGTTTTGTTTTAAGCAAAAACAAATCTAGTAATTTTTTTAAACAAAAATTACAAAAATCACTCGTGATGCTTGTCGTTGGTCATAATAAGATCAGAAGGAATTTCAAGTTTACAGCAAGAAAGAAAGAAAGAACAAATTCGAAACCCTTTATATTCGTGAAACTATCCAGATACCTCGTCAATTCAAGGCATAATCAGATCTCATGAGCTTAACTGAAGTACTAAAAGCTTTTATGGGCTTTCCATACATACACAAAACCTCATTGGTAATTTCATAGTTATGCCTTATTCTAAATCATTTCCTTCCGCTATTGCAAAGAATACCTAAGGTATGCATTAAATTATCCAAAGATTGGTACAGTTTGTTGACATAGTAGACCCCAGATTAAGATGAATGAGAGTTTTTGTAGTATGTTTAGTAATGTAGCCAAGACATCCCTGACAGTGAAAAGGCATCTAATTAACCAAAAACTACTGCATGGCATTCATTGAAAGTGGATGCTCAAATAGTTTAGAAACTCTTAAGAGATTTTAGCATGAGGCCATGTGAAAACGTATCAAGAGTATCAGCAAACCACTAACCTCGTCACTTGGCAAAGTGCTGGCACCAGTGATGGTGATATCTTGCTTCTTCCCAGTTCCCTTATCAATGGCGGCAACAGATAGGATCCCGTTGGCGTCAATGTCGAATTTGACCTCAATCTGAGGAACCCCTCTGGGAGCTGGCGGGATTCCATCAAGACGGAAGCTTCCTAGAGATTTGTTGTCCCTAACAAACTCTCTCTCACCTTGAAGTACATTAATCTCGACACTGGTCTGGCCATCAGCAGCTGTTGAGAACACTTCCGATTTTGAAGTTGGCAGTGTGGTGTTTCTTGGAATAATCTTTGTCATAACCCCACCAAGAGTTTCCAAACCCAATGATAGTGGTGTCACGTCAAGAAGAACAATGTCACTAACATCCCCAGCCAACACACCAGCCTGAGATAAACAACATACATGGTTAGAAAAAAATAAAATAAGGCGTAAGAAGACATGTAGTTGAGGAACAGGGATGACCTGTACTGCAGCTCCAAGGGCAACAACTTCATCAGGGTTCACTGTCACGTTTGGGTCCTTTCCAGTTAATTTCTTAACAAGTTCCTGAACTGCTGGAATACGTGTGGAACCACCAACAAGGATTACCTCATCTATGTCACTGAAGGAGAGCTTTGCATCCCTCAGGGAATTTTGAACAGGGGTTTTGAGCCTGTAAATGATAATGATGTTTCTTGCTCATAATGTGGTGCAGGATATAGAACACGAGATATTTCAAGAACACAAGATGCGGTCACCTGTCAAGCAAATCTGAGGACAACTCTTCAAACTTAGCCCTTGTAAGGGTGGTTTCAATATGTTTGGGACCATCTGCAGTGGCAGTGATGAAAGGCAAACTGACAAAAGGGACAAAAAGTTAAGAGGTAAGTTGAGTGCACGAGGAAGGTTACCAAAAGACATACAAGGTTCAAAACATGCCTGATATTAGCTTGTGTCAAAGATGATAGTTCCATTTTAGCTTTCTCAGCTGTCTCAGTCAGACGCTGAAGAGCTTGTTTATCCTTCAACAGATCTATCCCCTCGTCTTTCTTGAAATTTGAAGCAAGCCAATCCACAATTCTCTGTATGAATTCCAACAATTTGATGAGCCGATACATCTATCAATTGCTTTGGAAAATCCAAGAGAAATGCATATTTCAATGAGTGGGCAAGATTGGAGCACAAACCTTATCAAAGTCATCACCGCCAAGGTGTGTATCTCCAGAAGTAGACAACACCTCAAACACACCATCACCAACCTCAAGAACTAAAAAAAAAAATAAATAAATAAAAAAAATAAAAAAAATGAATAACAATAAGAAATCTCAAAGAGGTGATTGTTTAAGATTTTGAAGTATACACGAATTTGAAATATTTATTGATCTACAGATGATAGTGTTAACATCATTTTACAACAGGACCACCTCACCAGTTCTATCAATACATGACAAACTGTTTCGCATAGGTAAAGCCTACGGGATCTGCAAAGAATCAAAATCATTGTGCAGGTGTATGTTTAACTTAGTGCTTCAAACTCCAGAGCAGGAGTTACAAGAAAGCTATACCAATAATCGGAAAGTAAATATAATCCGTAAAACAAAGCCAAACAAGATATACTATTGAGCAGAAACAAATTTGGCAAAGTGAATGACATTTTATACCTGACACATCAAAAGTACCACCTCCAAGGTCAAAAACCAATATAGTTTCGTTGCTTTTCTTTTCGAAACCATAGGCAAGTGAAGCAGCTGTTGGTTCGTTTATAATGCGGAGAACCTCCAAGCCAGCAATACGACCAGCATCCTTTGTAGCAGTCCTCTGAGAATCATTGAAGTATGCTGGAACAGTGACTACTGCCTTAGTTACCTTGTCGTTCAAAAACTTTGATGCATCATCAACAAGCTTCCTCAAAACCTAAAACATGAAGAGGTTAAAAATCATCAGATCCTAATTGGGTACTTGAGTGAAATCAATCTAACAATATCATTTCATGACTACCCAAATAAAGGCAAAAGCTTAAGAAACTAGTTAAAAGGTAGAATACAAGACTCAATAAGTTTTTCATGTATCAACAGGTGTGGTGCAGGTGTAGGTGCAGATGCGGGTGATTCCAAGAAAACTATCCCACAATTTCATTGGTTTCTGCATCTCTTCCACTGCATGCATTCATGAAAAATACTCCATTTTTCATTCTATCATGCTGACATAAATTATAGGGCGGTTCAAAAAATGTTCCTCAAGTATAACAAATGTGAGATCTCTGATTCTATAGTTAAGAGTAAGAGAATACGACAGGTAACGTTCTTCTCCAAATGACATTCAAATCCTAATAAGAACCAGCCAATTCAAACCCTCACCATAAAAAATACTCAACAATATCCACTTTATGTATGTGTGTGTGTGTAGGTGGCTCAATGAACATTGTACAATATTCGTGATAGCGCGCAGTATTGGTAAAAAGAATCACAGTTTGAGTCTAGACAAAGAAAGGACAATATTCAAAGAGATTAAATTTCTACCTGAGCTGAAATTTCTTCAGCTGCAAACTGCTTCCCGATGGCAGGACATTCCAGCTTCACATTTCCATTGTCATCTCTGACAACGTGATATGAGACCTGCTTTGATTCCTCGTCAACTTCAGACATCTTTCTCCCAATGAACCTCTTCACGGAGAAGAACGTGTTCTCAGGATTCACCACCGCCTGCCGCTTGGCAATCTGCCCTACCAGCCTGTCCCCGTTCTTCGTATAGGCAACTACTGATGGCGTTGTCCGCTGGCCCTCAGCGTTAGTAACAATGGTGGGCTTCCCGCCCTCCATTGCCGCCACTGCGGAGTTCGTTGTCCCAAGGTCAATTCCCACGACTTTCTCCGCCACCACACGGAGGGGCATGCCGCGACGGGAAACGCTTCTGGCTTTGCATTTCAGATTCAGCTTCATCAGGTCATTGTTATTCAGCTTTGACCCGAAGAACAGTGATTTAGTGGCGCTCTTTTTGACAGGATTCCCGGACGCAACGAAAGCCGAAGCGCCGAGAGCGTGTATCTGAGCTGCTGAAGCCGCCATTTCCGGACCTTCACGGAGGATGTACTGCGGGACTGTACGCGTTGAAGGCAAGAAATGGGGCGGAAGCTCGGGGTCAAAACCCTAAGAATTGGGGAATTTGGGAGAGTAGAGTTTGAGTAGTAATGGAAGAGAAGATAAGGGGTTTTAATGGGAAATGTGGGAGGGGGTGGGGTTAGGTGTGAAAACGTGGAGTCTCGTTCTAGAAACATCTATCTGTACTGTATAGCTTCAAATAAAACTGTAATATATAGCTTCAAAGTTTTATTAGCGACATCTTTTATCTCCCATTATAAAATTTCTGGTATATTCAAAAAAAAATAATAATAATAAATCAACTCACAACTCAAGAATGAACCAGATATCAAAATGATAATAGAAAATAGGAGATAGTAGCAAGTAGTAGAAAGACTAATCCATTATGCAAGATTTTATCGCATGTATGCGAATGCATATTCAAATCGAACGCATAGTTAATAATTATGCCAATGCATATCTAAATCATACGCATAGTTAATAATCGCATATTTTGTAATTGCATATCCAAATTCATCGCATGATTTACTATAAGAGAGTTTTGCATAATTAATTGTCGCATATCTAAATCAAACGTCACATATTTTGTGATTATGCGACATTTTGCATAGTATACGACTCACATATCCAAATCTAGGCACATGGGTGAGTTTGTTGAGAATGTCCAGAGCACATTCTAGGCAGTTGAAGGCTGCTGCCCAAGGCCTATTTGAGGCAAATCATTCACTTGGCATATTATGAATTTCCAAACCTTTCTTTTTTTTTTTTTTTTGATCGGTAAATAAAATTTTATAGCTCAAAAAATATTTTTACAACGACCGTCGCGCGGCATACAGAAGTGAAGTGGGCCACCACAAACTGGTCCCTCACTTGCTAATCAAATGAAACCGTAATCAACTAACAAGCATCTAACATGACTCTCAATCATACGTACCATAAGGAGGCTAGGCCAAGCCATTCCCGAGGACTTTTCTCTCCATGTCGGCAAGGACATTCGGGTACAAAACAAATATAATTCTATAGACATGTGTTTGAATCCTCCGGATAATGAGCTCCGGAGATTGCACCTCATTTTCAAAAATCTTCTTATTTCGAGCATTCCAAAGGAAGTACACCGTAACAGCGAGTCCGGCCTTTGTTGCTTTTGTTCTCCAACCGGAACTTTGGGATTCCTTCTTAATCCACTTCAAAGCACTCTTTAGAGTGGAGAGTTGTCGCCTCAATCCTAGCCAATGTCGGATGCCAAGCCACACTTGAGCTGAAAGGGGGCAAGTGAAAAAGAGGTGATCCTTTGTCTCGGAAGCTTCCCCACAAAAGGCACAAGTAGGGTCAATATCAAGGAAGCCAAGTCTATCCTTGGTTTGGAGCCTTCCGAGCGTTGCAAGCCAAAGAATGAAGGCGTGTTTGGGGGTATTGGCGGGCCCCCAAATCACACCCTTCCATGGGACGGGTGTGCCTCGGGATCGGAAGAAATCATAGACGCATGAGGGCCCCTTGGAGTGAGAGTTGGAATCCCAAAGACTAAGAGCGGACTCGGCGGCTTGCGTGCTACCCAACTTTTCAACTATTAGGTTCCGAATGGCATATAGGTTCTTGAAAAGAGGGGAATCATCCTTGTGGATGGTCCATTGCCACACGAGCTTATTCTTGGTTTGAGCTTTTCTTGCAGCCTTCACGAGCTTATTCAGTTACTGATTCCATTCCCAAACATTTCTTTGTTTGAGCTTTGTCACGTCCATCTTGCTGAGAATGCGTCTTATCTCAGGGGATGTCTGTACTTTGAAAAGGAATCAATTTTTCAATTTAAATATGTTAAATGACAGCTAGAATCTTTTGTAATTACCCTGAAACATAACCAAACCTTAGCTATCTGAATAGCATCTTTTTGCACAAACATTTCATGAAATCTTTTTAGCTTCCCAGGAATCGACATGAACGAGCAACATTATATACATATATATATTCTATATATTTAAAACTTTAGGCCAATATATTTCTCCTGTAATGCATAAATTACAGTGCCCTACCCACAGAAGCAAGAAATTCATTGAAAAGATTTTCATCTTCATAAAACCTTGAGCTTACATTTAGGTTTATCAGGAACTAATAAGCTAGCTTATTAGAGCAATAACAAGAAGCTAAACCACAAAAGTTTCAAAATTCTCCATTTCCGTATCTTCAATAGACCAAACCACGGAAGACAAACTCCACATTCACAATGAACCACAAATTCAAAAAGACGACCAATCCTATCATAATGTAAAAAAAAAAACAAAAAACAAAAAACCGTATTATGAACAATCATTGCTTCTTCGGCCAGAGGAAATTATCGATAGAGTCTGGGCTTGCAAGAAGGCCAAAAGGTTTGCTAAGACTGTCCTTTAAAATGGTTATTTGGCCTTCTTTTAGTAGTATCTCTTCATCAAGGGCCTCTATTTTCTTTCTCAACACAGTCATCTCAGAATTCAACAACATGTTCTTCTCCGAATACTGCTTAACTTCCTCCCACATCATATCTCTTTCTTCAGATACCTTTGGCAATATTCCCCTCACTATAGCCAATTCTTTCTTGCATTCTTGCAAATCACCTGTTAGTTGATTAACCGTCTCGTCCTTCTTAATCGCCTGTTATACAAATAAAAGAAGTGTGAATGTCTACAGAGCTGAGCGAGTAGAAAACATTTAATGTTACACTATAACCGTAATACAGTCACAAATGCGCACACATGCTTTAGATCCAAACACCAATTACACTAAGGAAACATCTGATGAGTCTCCTCATGCACCAAATTTAGTTCAGACTTTACCTGAAGTTCAAATTCTTTCATCTTATGGTTTAAGCAAGAAAAACTATCTACTGCATTTTGCAATTCACATTTGAGAATGTCATTTCCTCTGACAGCAGCAGCAAGATCTGCTTGCAGTTGCTCCAACTCGAGCTCCTTGGAATAAAGCTTCTCTCGCAACAAACTTGTCAATAACGTCTCTGCTTTCAGGGCTGATCTGGCAATGTCCTGGTAAGTAAACCAAATTGACATTAGATACAGCATATTGGAAAAGTGCAAAAACGATTAAAATCTAATTTAAAGGAACTTAATCAAGAAAATAAACAAACAACCTCTGCTTTGTGCTCATTCCATTTGTACGAATCATCACCTGCGCTAGCTGATTGGGTGTCCACACAAACTGGGCAAAGCTTCTCATTAGGCAGGGTTGGTTTCTCTTGCAAAACACTAGACACAGTCCGAAGAGTGCTTGTTACATTTTCCGCTGCCCTCTCTAGACCCTGTAGCTTCACTTCACATTCAACAAGAGCTTGACCATCCAAACACGTGGCAGAAGCTTGCCCATTAGTTTTGACAAATTCAATCAATTTCCTGCCAAGTTGGCTGCTCTCCATTAGCAATGGAACAATTTGATTTTCCAAGCAGCTAACACGGCTCTCTACTTCGCGGTCCAACTTTAAAGTCAAGAATGCCCCATCTTTTTTCAGACGATTGAGCAGATCAATGTTTTCACGCCGAAGCGAATCAACCTCAGCTCTGTACGATTCAACTTCCTTCCTCAATGCATGCTCCACTCCAGTCAGCCTCATATGCTCAACCTGCATCTTAGCAGATCCAATATCAAGACTTTCCTGAGAGATTTTCTTTCCAAGTGCCTCCTCACAAAGCCCACGTAGCCCACCAATTGTCTTTTCTTGTTCAATACAGGTTCTTTGGAGTCTACTGATAGATTGATGCAACTCTTTGCACTCAACGACCTTACCCTCATAGTTCCTTCGGGTGCAGTCACGCTCCTCTTTAGCTGCTCTGGCTCTCTCTTGCATTTCGGATAGACTTCTCTGCAAATAATTATTTTCCTCTACAGCTTCTTTAAACCGAACAGATAGATCCCCAAGTTGTTTCTCAGAGAATGTAATTTTGTTTCTAGAATCCATTTCCCTTTCGCTACACGACGAGACTTCCCTTTGGAGTCCAACATTCTGCTCAGCTAGCTCCCGTAACCTCTCCCGAAGCCTATGTTCTTCCGCCTGTAATTTCTCAAGCTTCATGGACCATTCATTCGATCTCCTATCCAACTCCTTCTCAAGAGTCAACTGCAACTCCTTTTTTTCCTTTGTCAATCTCCGGACCTGCGCATCCAGCTCTACCCTTGCTAGTTTAAGATTTTCCTTGAGATGGGCCCTTTCGGCAATCCTATCCTCAAGGACAGTTGAAACTTCCTGGGCAATATTTATCTTTTCCTCTGTTAAGCTTCTAATCGTCTGAATCAGTGCCGGCACACTATATCCTCCACATTCAAGATAGTTTCCCATCCCAAACTCTTGTGAGAGAATCGCTGCACGGTCCTCAGCTTCCTTGAATTTCTTAAACAACTGCACATCAGTGTTACGGACATCATCTTTTTCCAAGAATCCCAGAGTATCGTCGTGGAGAGGAAACCCATCACTGGACTCGATAGGCCAATTCTTCGGAGAATCTTCTTCAATGTACGCATTGGAGCACCTATTGTTAAAGGTTCTTCCACGTATATCATCAATGGTAATTGGACTATCATGATGGTCAAAAGAATAGTGAGACTGGGAAGAAAGCCTCTCAACAACATGCTTTGCAAGTTCCTGTGGAGACTCACTGCTATCTTTTGGTGCTATTTTGGCTTCCCTGAAGGATTCGGATTTCGGTTTCTGTTTCCTACCATCACGGGAAGCAGCAAACTGAAGCCTAGGCGGCCGCTTGAACACAGCATTCCCATTTTCAAAGTTTGTTTTCAATTTTCTGCACTGTTCACCCATCTCTTGCTCCCCATCAATGTATCTATCCAAAACGCTATTGGAGACATTACTCGAGCAATAATGAGAGACCTCTGACAAATCAGAGTTTGCTCTGTGTTCATTCGGAGCCATAGCTGCATCAATGCATTTTGATCTGGTTTGCCTTTCAGGGGTCTGAGGACGAGAACTGCAAGAAGAATTTTGCACACCAAAAAGGAAAACATGCGTTAGTAAACATGATGGACTATCAAAAAACACCAGGAAAGACTGACACGGAAAAAGGAGACTACGTACCGGGAGGAGTGGCGTCCCAATGGCTTATTTAAATCATAATAACTGGCACTACTGCCTTTTCCACCGTCAAAAAGACTCCCAGATGAAAAGGAGAGGCTTCGTCTTAAAGAAGAAGCTCTACCAAAAACCGGATCTTCCGAACCATTCTTGTTTTTCCCAGGCTTGTCAACTTTATCAATTGGTGGTGGAGAGAGTTGATTATTACTTGTGTTGTTAGATGAATGTGACCTGAAAGAGAAAAGCTTCTTCATCTTCGTTGCTTCAACTCTACTTGCGGCTATTTCTCATGGACAGTGACAGTGCAACCTGTAAAAAGACCTTCAAATGTGAACTGGAGCCAGGGTGTTCGACAAACTCAACTCAATATACACAATTCAATATATAAATGCAGGCTCCTATAGACTTGGAAGTCGAACAATAAAGCTTCAATTTCATTGGCAGTAAGATTATTATTTCTCATGGAAAGTGACAGTGCAACCTGTACAAAAAGGTTCAAATGTGAACTGTAGCCAGGGTTTTCGATAAACTCAACTCAATATACACAATTCAATATATAAATGCAGGTTCCTATAGACTTGGAAGTCAAAACAATAAAGCTTCAATTTCATTGGCAGTAAGATTATTATTTCTCATGGAAAGTGACAGTGCAACCTGTACAAAAAGGTTCAAATGTGAACTGGAGCCAGGGTGTTCAACAAACTCAACTCAATATACACAATTCGTAGCAGCAATATATAAATGCAGGTTCTCATACACTTGGAAGTTGAACAATAACGCTTCAAAATCATTGGCAGTAAGATTATTCTTTCTCATTGAACTTAATCGACATCAGCACATCCAACCCAATCCCCTTCAATTTACTCCAGAAAAAGTAGCAATATAACATGTACAAATCGAGGAAGTGACTCTAAGAGCAAGCATCGAGTCAAGCTACAACCGTTAAACAAAACCCTCCAAATTTTCAAAAATTAAACAAAAAAATACAAAGACGAAACTAAAAAAACATGAAGCGGTATTAATGGAGGCGAACGTTTGAAACACGATCAAGAAAAGAAGGGCGGAATTCACTGTCTGAATCGAATTGAATAGCGGCGACCAGCGGAGGCTGAATTTGAATTCTGAAGTGGTTTCTTGGTTTTTCTTTCTTTTTTTTTCTTTTTTCTTTTTTCTTTTTTTCTCCGAGCGATTGTTTTGTTGTGGGGTGTGACTGCGATGGGGGAGTGAAAAGGAAAGACGGTGCAGTAGAATATGAAGAGACCGTTTCATTCTTCATTGTCACTAAAGAATTTAGAGACCTTTTTGGAATTAAAATTTGAAGTCTCTATTTCAATCTAGGCATGCATTTAGGGTGAGTGAGATAATATTAAAATTATTATTTTAATAATTTATTTCAAAATGTTGTTTTTTGAACGGTTTTATTCCTTGATTTTTCCTCATCAATTAGGGGTCTAACAATCTATCTATACTTATATTAAAGGGGGTACTATTTACTAAATTAAGTAGCCAGAAAAGTCAACAACATTTATTGCATTACTATTTTCGTATTATACTATATAAAAGGATATTCTATTTACTACATTTACTATCCAGAAAAGTCAACTGCATTAAATGTCATTACTATTTTGGTATTATAATATTTTATTTATTTAATTGATTTATTTATTTATTTTATTTTAAAAAGGTAAGTATAATAAAAAGATTGTAATAATAAAAAAATCAAATACCAAATAAAAATGTACACTTTGACTTATTTGATTATATTTGGTATTTTATTATACCAAATATATTTCTATTTAGTATATACATTAAATACTTACTAAAGTATTTATTTGTTTTATTTGTCAAAGTTAAGTATAGATTTGTTTATATTATCAAATCATAAAAAAATATTAAATCCATATTGTAAAAAAAAATCATATAATTTTATAACAATTCTACTACACTATTTAACAATATTTCTTTTTTATTATATAATAAAATAATAATTAAATATTATATGGTGAACAACAATAAGTAAAACTGTTACTTTCTCTTATATCAAGGGATAAATTTATATGCTAAAATTAAATTTTTATTAGTATAAATGTTTTAGTGAGATAATATATTAATTATTTTACAAGCTAGCTCTAACATGCTCATATTTAATGTTTTAAAAGATGTAGAAAAAAAACTTATAATATCTCTATTGTTTTTTAGACTTAAACGTTGATTAAAAGAGGTAAAAATTCCTAATTTTTTAGACTTAAACGTTGATTAACACCATAAATTGAGAGTTTATATTTAGTAAAATTCCTAATTGTAATAAAAAAAATAAATTTTGCTATATTTTAGAATATCTTTAAATTCATTATAAATAAAAAAAAAAACTACAATGAAAAAAGCAAGTGAGCTATATATGTTGTACTCCTCAAATCACATTCACAATTTGGCTACAAGGAAAGGAAACTCATTGATTAAAATATTATTTTGTCAGTAGTCTTAATGTACAATAGACTTTAAGACTCCATTTTATTTTTATAAAACTTTTATTGAACGTACAATTTCTTGCGTATTATAAATTTTTATTAAATATTGCATCTTATAATATAATATTCTCCAAATAAATATATGTCGTGCTTCGCACGGGTCACGTACTATATATATCCCGTACATTTTTCTTTATTCATGTATATAATTGTAAGCCTGGATAAATAGCCTTAAAATTATGCACTCCGTGCATCGCACGGGCTCTGTACTAGTTTATCTAATGACTTTCACCCTCCTATCACCCAGGATTCAATGTGGAATATTTAGGGTGGCGTGAAAAAAAAAAGAGCATTTTCCATTTCCTAATATAATATAAAAGAGGTATTGTTAGGTGTATATAATTATGTATATGTTAATGTATATATATTCATATAGGTTCAAATAATAAATTTCTATGGGGATACATTATTCAGTCATCACACTTTTATTACCATGATTTTCTCATTTTTTAAACAAAAATCAGCCGTTACTAAATATTTCTCCACAAATTAGATATTTATTTATTTCATATATTTTTTATTAATTAATATGTTATATTTCTATCAATTAACGTTAATTACACATTTTTACCTTACATCGTTCTACATTATAAAAAATAATTATTTTTTCTCTGAAATCTTATTTCCCTAGTGAAAAAATACAATTATTGTTATAATATTTTACAATCACATCAAATTTAATTACTATTTTCCAACCTTAAACATTTTAATAATTTGAAAATAATTTATTATTGCCTACAATTTTATTTTTCTGGAGAAAAAAAAAAAACAAACAAATGAGAGCGTGCCAATTGGCAATTGGCATCCTTTTACTTTTCCTTTAAAAAAAGTTTCTCATCCTATCCCAAAAATATAAAAGATCAACCGAACCCTATTCTCAACTTGACACAATCATGCATCCCTCATTCTTCTAATTTATAGTGTTTCTATTTTGCCAATCACCCAAATCATGCAATTCTTGCTCCATTATCAATCAGTACTTGAGTTCACAAAAGTAGAAGAACACGTTGTGTGATAAAAGGATGATTAAAAATAAATAAATAAATAAAAGACACACCCAAACAAAAGGTCCAAGGGACTAGCTTTCAGTTCAAAACAATAATATAGTACCAGAACAAGGAGAATCCTTACTAAATACCTTTATGCCAAAACTTCCTTTTTTACCTCCAATCACTTATTAAGCTGAACAAGAGTGAAAAATTTTGTGGAAGAAGAGCAGAAGCAACCCACAGTAAAACCCTTGCACATTTTCCCTCCTCAAATCACAAGAAGACAACAATTCCTTCACTCTCTTCGAAACACTTGCCTCAGACAAGATCATCCATCATCAGCCGAACTAAAGTCGTCGCAAACCATTTTGGACAAGAAGGACNAACAAAAATAAAATCCCTCACTCACTTCACATTCTTCTGTGGTAGGGCCCGCCAGCCAATGTCTCGTCTGTAGAACCCTCCCTGCCAATGAATCTGGTCGATGGCCTCGTATGCCCTGTCCCGCGCCTCCTTGAGATCGGCCCCTCTGGCCGTCACTCCAAGCACACGCCCACCAATGGCCACATAGTTCCCTTCCGAGTCGAGTGCCGTGCCAGCATGGAACACCTTGATAGTGGGGCCCACCTGCTCGGCCTCGTCCACGTTCCGGATGACTGTCCCTTTCTGGTAATTACCAGGGTACCCCTTGCTGGCCATGACCACGACCATGGCAAACCCGGGTGACCAGTCTAGGGTTAGGCTGTCCAGCTCGCCCTTGCAGGCCGCAAGTAGAACTTGGGCTAGGTCGGACTCTAGACGGACCATTAGTACCTGCACTTTAAGGAATTAAAAGCATGTAAATGCAGACAAATAAATTTGGCTATGTTTGGTAGCCAAATAAGCTAGCTTATAGCTTATTTGGTTAGTTTATAAGCTTCCTGTATTCAAATAAGCCTCGTTTGGTAAGATAAGAAAGCTCGAGCTTGTCTCATAAGCTTCTTTAGGTAGCTTTTCAAATAAGCTAGTTGAATTTTTTATTTCAACTAGCTTATCAGCTAATTTACCAAATATTTTTATCATATAAGCTAGTTTTGTTAGCTATAAGTCATAAGCTATAAGATATAAGCTCGAAAATTACGGCTATGTTTGGTAGCTAAATAAGCTAGCTTATAGCTTATTTGGTTAACTTATGAGCTTCCTGTATTTAAATAAACGAAGCTCGAGCTTATCTCATAAGATTCTTAGGGTAGCTTTTCAAATAAGCTCGTTGAAATTTTCATTTCAGCTAGCTTATCAGCTAATTTTACAAACACTTTTATCATATAAGCTAGCTTTTCAGCTATAAGTCATAATCTATAAGGTATAAGCTTGAAAATTACTGATAAACTATGAGCTAGCTTATCAGCTAGTTTTACCAAACATTTTACCAAACATAGCCTACATATAAGCTATCAGCTAGTTTTACCAAACATAGCCAAAGAGTACCTATCACCATTACTAATCCATTCCAAATTTAACTAAAACAAAAAACGGAAAGAAAAGAGAGAAAAAACCTGGCACTCTGGATCCCCAAAGCGCACGTTATACTCTATCAGCTTTGGCAACCCAGATTTCCTCTCAATCATCAAACCCGCATACAAAACCCCAACAAATTTGCAACCTTCGGCTGCCATTCCTCTCACCGTGGGATAAATGATAGATTCCATCACGACTGACTGTAGCTCACTCGTGAGGACAGGGGCAGGAGAATAAGCCCCCATTCCACCCGTATTGGGGCCCGTATCCCCATCACCGACCCTTTTGTGATCTTGGGCCGACTCGAGAGGTATTGCATTTTCCCCATCTACTAAGGCAAAGAAAGATGCTTCTTCACCTTCCAAATATTCCTCGATTATCACACGGCAGCCAGCTGACCCGAAGGCGTTCTTCACAAGCATGGAGTCAACGGCTTCATAGGCCTCGTCCAGCGTCATGGCCACAATGACTCCTTTGCCCGCGGCTAAGCCGTCGGCCTTGATGACTATGGGAGTGCCTTGGTCTTTGATGTATGCTTTCGCGGATGATGGGTCTGTGAATGTCTTGTACTGCATGAGAGTGTCAGTGAGATAAGAGTGCTATCAATTGGGTAAAAAATGATAGACCCATTTAGTGATGAGTGACACAAAAACTACCCTGGAGCTTAGAAGCCGTGAAGAGACCGCCAGTCTATTGTTCGGACTAACTTCCTTATAGTATTTTATTAATTCCAGGTTATTCATTATTAACTATTTTATTTGAAAAAAAAAAATAATGATGGGATGTTTGTGATAGGTCTCAAAATTTTGAATCCCAAATACTCATTTTTTCTGGGAGGCGGGAGCTAAATATAAAATTTCTGACATTATTTGATGTCCAAAATTTTACTCACAAATACATACAATATATAATGCCGCATGTCCACATTATCGACTTCAGAAAAATGATTTGCCAATTGAAATAAACTCTAACACCTCCTCGAGTTTTATATACCCTCCAAACGCACACCTCTAGAGTGTATCATCTATAAAATAGAGAAAAATGCCATGAGGGATGTCTGTACTTGAAAAATAACTAACTTCTACTTTTAATTAGGTTATAAATGTCAGTTGCATCTTTCATAATTATTTCAAAACATAACCAAACCTGAGCAGTCGGAATAGCATATTTGTCACACAACCGTTTCATGAAGTCCTTGGAGCCTTCCAAGGCTGCTGCTTCCGAGGATGGCCCAAAAGTGAAAATGCCAGCACTGGCAAGATCATTGGCAAGACCAGCAACGAGAAGGGCCTCAGGCCCAATCACAACAAGCCCGATTCCCCATTCGCGGCAAAAGTCGATAACAGACGAGCTGTCATAGACATCCAGGTACTCAACACAAGTAGCATCCCCAGAGTTGGATATCCCGGCATTGCCAGGTGCACAGAATACAGCATCACAAGATGGAGATCTTCTGAGGGCATAGCAGAGAGCGTGTTCCCTTCCGCCTCCTCCAATCACCAGTACAGTGACTCTTTCAACTACAATGTCGATTATTGCAAAGAGCGTGAATTAGCAACAGAACAAAATATTTTACAGATATCAAATTTATTAAACTGATAAATTACATTACATCTTCTGGGTAAGTGGATAATTGTTGTTTCAAATAAGAATTACAATGCTGCTGCCTACAGAAGCAGGGAAATTTTATTGGAAAGCTTTTCACATTTTACAGAAATTTGAGCCTACAGCTAGGGTTACACGAACTAATTTAGCTTTAGCGAGAAAACTGATGAACCGAACCACGAAAGTTTCGATTTTTTTTTCCATTCCTTACCTTAGCCAGTAACATGAACCAGACACGCAACAAAACAGAAAATCAAAAGTAATCAAAAGAGTTCAGCGTTAGAAAAAAGAAAAATTCAATAGAAAAAAAGATGAGGAAACCTTCCTGCATCAAATACAAAGTAAGCAAATATAGATGTTTTCACCAGAAGTAGCGGGCGCCCCATTAATTGAACCAAGACAGCTGAAATCAGGCAAGCCTGACTGACGATAAATGCCGCCATCGCCGACTCTCAAGCCACGAGAACAATTGCGGCGAACTCGAGCAAAGCGGCCACACCCGTCGATCGCAGCGTCCCAATTCATGGGTCCGGCGCGAAAACAACATCGATAAATTACCTTAGGCGAGAAACTGTAAAGGTGACTACGATTCCCTGAGAACGCCGTATTTCCACCATTACTGGCAGCCTGGAAGGTGTTTAACGAAATGCACGCCATTTTGCTTCTGGCACTCAGCTCTCTATTTAATATTGCGTCTCAACTGGGGAAAACTTAACGTAAATCAGAAATAGACAAGACGAAGGCAAAATCCCTGAAGATATGAAGAAAGATTTGTTGTTGGTGGTGGGCAAAATCTAGTGACAGCCGACGGCGCTCTTCCATGGCACGGTGCACCAAGTCTGTTTTAAGAGTTATGACACAGCGCGGAACGAGTAGAAGAGATGACCAAAAAAACCCTCAAGCTTGGCCTAGTTATAACAAAATCCATATTACAAGGTTTATACAAAATTAGAGATGTCAATAAAACCCGTAGGGTCGGGTTACCCGCGGGTTACCCGCATTTTTGGGTCGGGTAAACCCGTGATGGTCGGGCTTCGGGTCGGGTTCGGATAGAATTATGCTACCCGAACCCCGGGTCGGGTCGGGTGCGGGTATAATAGAAAAACTCGTTACCCGACCCAATTACCCTACCCGTTTACCCGCACATTGAATTTTATATATAAATATATATAAGTATATATTTGTAACTTATTATAAATATAAAAGTATTCATGTGTTATTAATATTAAAAATTATATTATTTATTATAATTTTGATTAATGGTTAAATTTTATTATATTTTTATTATTTTATTATCATTTTTTGTTAATTGTACAATAAAAAAATTAAATACTTAATTTTTAAGTGTTATATTATTAAATAGACTATAAAAGTTAAATAATTATATCTTATTATTTATTTCAAAAATAATATATTTTTTTTTATAGTTTTTATTGTCAAACTTAGTTGATAAATTATTTGTTACATTATAACTAATTGTAAAATTATTTTATTTTATTTTTTCATATCAAACGAGATGGGTCGTGTAAAGCCAAAATTTAAGAACTCGGGTTACCCGTTTACCCGAAGAAAACCCGCTAACCCGACGGGTAAAACCCAACCCGAACCCGAAGATCACTAACCGGGTAACGGGTCGGGTTTGGGTAGGGTAATTTATACACGGGTCGGGTCTGGGTTTGCCAAAACCCGTACCCGACCCGACCCATTTACATCCCTATNC
>BKCP01007404.1:198834-274302 GCA_008636005.1 Striga asiatica
TCATGCGAGAATCGTTCGCCTTTATTATTCCCTTCACTGTCTAAAGAACTAATAAACGACCTAAGAAAACTCCTTGTGCCGAATTCTTGAATCGGAAGTGCTCGTTCGACAAATGAATTATTTTGATCAGCCGAACAATTGCTAAGAGTCTTGTCGGTTTCAACACGATTTGTCTCAACTTTCGGCATTAATTCATCAACAGAATAACTTTCGCATGACAATTTTGCCCTCCCATGCTCATTATTCAGTGACGACAAATTTGATTCATCAGATGCAACATTTTCCGCGTCATTAGCTTCTGCATTAGCCACACGAGAGCTATTTGCCTCGAGAGGGGAGGGGCAAAATCGTCCGGGCGGCTCATTTTCGTTAATTTCGATTGTTTTTTTCTCATCCATGCAAATGTCCTTCACAGCGTGAAAGTTGATCTCCTTGTAGCAAACGATTAACTCGGACAAAACCAAATCTTCGACTTCTTCATTTTTGTTGAAATTCGAGGAGTCTTCTTCAGCAGCCGTCGTCAGATTTTCGTTTGAATCTGAAGGGTAAAATGGTCCATTTCGAAATTCATTTATGGTTACATTTTGGGGTCCGTTTTGAATTTCCGAAGGGAATTCATCCACGAATTTTGGGTTCCAACTTTCATAATTTCCCTTTTCCTCAAATTGTAAGATATCAGTTTCCTTTTGTATGCCGTCTAACGGGTAGACTTCTTTACCGCCAAAATTAGATTCGAAAAGCGTTGAACTCAGATTTTCTTTCATGGTTGCATCTTGTTCGGAGGAAACACTGTCAGAAAAAAAGAATCATCTTTACCGATCAAAACTGAATTACAACTTACGACGGAAAATAATGTGCGAGAAAAAATAAAATAAAAATAAAAACAGAGAAAAAGAACGAAAAACGTATCTAATTTAACTGCAGAGCAACTTCTTAATGAAAGTAAAAGTGCATAAAACATAAGCATATGCATAATAACACTTAACACATACTGTAATACTGATTATACAAGATTTTGCAAGACATTAAACAAACTCAAGGTAAGTTTTACCAGGTGTTATACTTCACATCATCACTTGGGATGGTTTGAAGAATCCTCAACAGTTGTGAAGCAAACATTCACTAGATGAGCATAAACTGCCAAAAAAAAAGAAAAAAAAAAGAAAGAAAAAGAAAAAAGAAGAAAAACAAAAAAAAAATCATCACCAACTTCAAGCTATTAATGATTTAACATAAACTCATAAAAAATTTATGTACAAAAACAAAATAAAATCATACAGATATTGAAATAAATAAGTAGATAAAATTAGAGGATGTTTGGATACAAGATATTAAAAAAAAAAAATCAATCATTTTTAACTAATCACTTTTTTTTAACCAAAGTTAACTCAACTTTAACACAACCCCACTATCGTATATACTCATATGTAGACATAATGGAGTAAATCTAAAATCTTTCATTACTGGCCTTTATCTCTCTAAAAACTTATTCTCTGCCGTAAATCCCTAATCCCATCTTTCCCTTCTCTGGCGCCTTCCCCAGTGGAGCTCTCTGAGTGTTTTGGTGGTGGCGCCTTGGCCTCGCGGCCTGTTTCCTGGAGAATCGCCAGTTGGAGGGGTTTTTCTTCACCGAAGAGGAGGACGCGCTCGTCCCACGTCTCGGTTTCGCCATGGTTCTGGTGTTTGGACATAATGGCCTGGCAGACGATGCCCTGGTATCTTCGCTGTGGCGGTCCTCCGCCATTCTTCAGAAGTGGGATGAGGCTCCAATTTTCCCGTTCGTGGGGATTAGGGTGGAGGATTTCGCCCTTGCCCACCGTGGTCCTCTTCGATTTTAGTGCTGGGCGGATGGAACGACCGACAATGTGAGCCGAGGTCCGAGTTTCTGAGGTCTAGGCCTAGGTCGATGTTATTGGTCTGGGTGGTTTTTGGGATGAAGGTCTTCGGGTATGGGTTGGTGATGTCTGTTTGAATTGGGATTGAGGTTGTTGGTGTCTGACCTAGTTAGGCGTTATCTTGCAGTTTCTTGGTCGGGTTCCTCGGTCCTGACTCTGTTGGTGTGGATGGATGTCTGTCAGTGTCGCTGTCGATTCGCTTGTTTGTCTTCTCCACTTGTGAGAGCTTTTGTTAGCCTTCTTTGGGGAGTTTTCTTGTGTTTTGTGTTTTTTTTTTGTTGGTTCTAGTCTAAGCTACCATCAGTGTATTTCTCCCAACTCAATTCAGCGGGTTAGCTGTTTTATATGGTCGTGTGGCTATTTATTCGGCTGAGTGACTGGTCTCTAGTGTTGTTTGTTTTGTGAATATACATGATTCCTATCGTTCTCGAAAAAAAAATCTCGCTATTCTCAATATTATCAATATAATTAAATAATATCAATCAATCATTCTTACACATTCCATGAACTTTAATTTACTATTTATTCACTCACATAATTTTAACTAATAATCACTTCACATCATCTATTTTATACTTTTACATCAAATAAACTTTAATTACTTTAATATAAACTAAAAACTCATTAACAACTAAACATACCACATTTTTCAAAATTAACTAAACCAAACCAAAAAGACAAACAAATAAAAAATCTTATAAGCATTATGGCATGATTGATAGGAAAGAATGACATTGGAATGGAATGATCATTCCCTTACTCATTTCTTATCCCATGATTGGTATATTTTTTGGAAATGAATGACCATTCCAATGGGAATGGCAAAATCCATCTCCATGGGATTAGCCATTCCATAATAGAAGGTTTTCTCATTCTCATGTGTGCAGGAATCAATTTTTCAAAAAATAAAATGAACAAATAATAATAAAAAAATAAATATATGATATATATTATAAATCATGATTACAATATATTAAATAAAATTATTTTAAAAAATAAAATTCAAATGAAAAATTGAAAACTTACTTTTATTTATTGTTTAATTAGATATATTAAATACTTATATAAACATAAAACAAAATAAAAAGCATTTATATAAATTTAAAAATATATTATATTATTCTTATATATTACTAATAATATATTATTAAAAATATGTTACTTTTTATTTTTATATATTATTAAAAATATATTATTTTAATAAATAAAATTCAAATAAAAAGTTGAAAACTTACTTTTATTTATTGTTTAATTAAAAATAAAAATGTATATTATTAAATATATATTACTTTTTATTTTTATATATTATTAAAAATATATTATTTTTTATATGTTAAAAATATATTACTTTTAAGAATATATTATTTTTATATATAATTTAAAAATATATTATTTTATTTTTATATATTATTTATTTTTATAAAATATTAAAAATATATTATTTTATTTTTATATATTATTAAAAAAGCATTTATATATAATTTATTAAAAATATATTATTTTTTAAAAAAACTTTTATTTATTTATAAAATAAAAAATGATAATGTCATCACATTCAAGTCTTATTTCTCCTGCATACCAAATGCATCAATGCCATTATATACAATCCAAGCAATTTAGAGTCACCTGAATTCTTGCAAGCCGAGTAGCATCTTCGGGGATTCATGTCAGTTCAAGAAGTTTTCTTCACGATAGTTTTCTCACAATGACAAAATCATTCATAATAGATTCATTTTGTTCGAGTCCACATGATATTTTGTTGGCTCAGATTGGTGATGGTTGATCTTTTTAACAAGACAAAGTTCATGTTGATTACTTCTTCTTAGGGTTTTAAATAGATACGGGAACGAATAGAACCTGGAGAGGGAGGTGAAAAGAAAATAACGTGAACTTCAAGAGGCATTTGCATCAAAAAAATTGTTCAGGAGGTAAAGTGAAAAAATCCGTAAAGTTCGGAAGGTAAGTAAAAATTTTCCATATCTATTTAGGACATGAGAGACCTGCATTGCAGTTGCAAGAAAATGGCAATATATTCTTATATCTTTATCTTTACCGGTGATATTTGGTTGTGATCCAATAGTACTTTCCTCTAGCACAAGGGCAGCATGAAATTACTAAAACCTGAAGTGAGATCACATCGAAACCAGGCAAAAGAGATCAAATTTCCAGAAAGAAAAGAAAAAAAGAAACACAAAAAGATAGAAGAAGCAAGTGATACAAATTACATCTAAGCATTTCTCCAAAGGCGACATATATAGATAGGCATTTGGCGATGCAAACTGTGATGAAACCATTTACATATAAGTATGTGGTACAAAAACTGATCTATACGCACGCATTCATTTCCACTTAATCCTAAAAGCATTCTTTAGTCTCTTGACACATAAAGCCTCCTTGATAAATATGCACTCATTTTTTCCGATGGGTTTAATAGTGATGGCACACGATTCATCAAAGCTAAAAGTTGTCTCATCTACAAACAATTCCGGTAAACTTGAAGCCACTTAGACAGACAAGAGGCGCAGACGGTGTACAACAGTAAAAATGTAGGGTACAACAAGAGAAAGCCGCACATAACCGTCCTGGCACAGAGGGCTAAGAGTGGAAAGCCATGAACAAGTTCTGCCTCCTAGCATGCTCGGGAATTAGGCGGTGGATAGTCTCTGGAGGTATACCAGAAAGCTCTGCCACAAACACACAAATTGAAGGTAAATAAAAAAGAATGATAATATTTGTCTGAGTGACGGGATTCGGTTAATAAACTCTAGCCTAAATTTTTAATATCATCCGAAGATAACAAGATTCCACTGCATTGGTATTTATTGTTTACAGAAATGGTAAACAAAGTATTGAGGTGTTATTTGTAGTAACTTATTATACGTTTTACAAACTATGGTGCAATTGGTAGTGAGAGAAATTACCTTGAGGTTTAAAATTAAAGAGTGGAGGAAGTGGGCGGCCATTAGGGAGTCGGGTATTGGGGTCCCTCAGTTCGTCAAAGAAAGGATGAATACAAGCTTCTAACTGCAATTCAAAATTCATGACACAAAATTCACATGTAAGTTCGAAAAAATCGCAGTTCACTTGGTTGAGGATGAAAGTTGAACTTACAGCTGTGCATCTCAAATTTGGTGAGTACTGGAAAAACCGGCACACCAAGTCCACAGCTTCAGGAGGTAGACGCTTCTGGAATACCTGCGTGCATATAATCACAAAAAATCAGACTAGATTACGAGATTTTCACAGGACAAACATTGAGATGATTTACACACAAATAACCAGCTCATCAACGCCACACAGAAATGGATCACACGCAGTGTGTATGGATGCCTGGATATAAGATTTTTTAGTTTTGTTTAGGTAATTTTGAAAAATGTGGTATGGTTAGTTGTTAGTGGAATTTTGAGTTTATATTAAAATAATATTTAAAATAAAATAATTAAAGTATATTTGACGTAAAAGTATGAGAGAGATGATGTGAAATGATGTTTAGTTAAAATTATGTGAGTGGATGAATAGTGAATTAAAGTTGATGTAATGCGTAAGAATGAGTGATTGGTATTTTTTAATTATATTGATAATATTGAGGATAGTAAGGTTGAGTTATTTGAGTTAAAAAAAAAAAAAAGTGATTGTTTACACATAGTGAGATCAGTGACGGATCTAGGAATTTTACTCAGTAGGGCCCGATTTTAAATGTTAAATTACGAGCTTGTAATTTAAGTCAAAATGCTCATTTCATATAAAAATATATTTACTGTAAATATAAATATCGATATTGTGTACCATCAAGTTTTTAAAAAATTATAATTCGTATCACCCTCAAACTTCCACAAAAATAAACAAAAAAGAAAAATGACCGAGATTATATAATTTAAGTTCAACATCTATAATTTATGGAAAAATAAGTTTTTTGGTTGAAAATTTGATTTAAATTGAACTTTTGCAGCACGTTGCATATCATTTTTGTTGATGAGAACTTATCAAATGAGCATTTTTTTAAGAAAAAAAAAATAAAGTTAAAAATATGTGATTGTCACAAAAAAATGGTAAAAAATTAATATTAAAAAATGTAACAATAACTACTCGATTTTATAAATTACTGATTTACAATTATGAGACCGAAAGAGTAAATCATTATAAATATTTTCAAAAACTTATCGATAAATATAAAATATAAGTATTGTTAGTACATTTTTTAATAAATAAATAATACTATTAATTTAAATTAAAATAGAATAGAAAAAAGTTCTTAATTATTAATATAGTGTAAATATTTTTTTTATTTTCTATATATATATATATATATACATATATATATATATATATTGTTTTTTTAGAAAAAATGAGGGGGGCCCTGGGCCTTGTTTAGCTCCGTCATTGAGTGAGATGGTTTACACACAAATAACCAGCTCATCAACGCCTCACAAAAAAGGATCACACGCACATACCAAAATGTATATACATATATGTAAAGATGAAACCCCAGAATTTTTTACAAGTTCAACTCAGTTTCCTACTAGCCTTTCTTGATTTTTGTGTAGAATTTTCTTATATTCTCTGGAATTGTATATAGGTAAAGAGCAATGCGAAATGAATAACAACAATTTTTCGGAAAGTAGAAAAAGAAAAGTTACATCTATCAAATTTCGCTATCTCAAGCTTCTCCAGACCAGGAAAAAAATGTAGGAAAAAAAAAGTCCAGAAATAGTGACAAATCAGAGGAACAAACCTTGTGCCAAGGATGGGGCTTGATCTGTGGAAATTTGAACTCAGTATAGTTTGGGTTCATGCATTTAATCTCCTCTCTTGTAGGTGTTCCCAAAACCTGTGATAATTAAAACAACATGTTATAACTGAGAACGTTGGTGTTAAGTAACTAACATCTGCTGCAGGTAAAAGAAATAGCCCCAGACCATGGTTTACGGCTTAAAGAACGATAATTCAGCTCTATTTTTGTAAAATTATTCTTGAACTTTCTAACACGTATTCAACTCAATTATTGTTTGTTTTATTTGTTTGTTGGTGTTTTCAAAGGAATATCAATGACGCAATTGTTTAAACCTAATGTCACTGTATGTCTCTATAAACTCAATCATCTCTGTATCCATTAGCAGGTACAAAGTAGCAGACTCAAACTTTGACCAAATATAAAACATTAAATGCTAAAAGAACTTGATGCTAAATATCAATTTCTAAAATGTGGTGCAACTGCACTACCTTAATAATTTCAACAAGTTGATCAACTCCACTCTCCCCCGGAAACAAGGGCTGCATAATAAGAAAGAGATTTAAGTCAGAGCAACAAATGATTGAACAATAATTAGAGACATTCGGATCAAGGGACAACCTGCCCAAGAAGTAATTCAGCCATAACGCAACCAGTTGACCATATATCAATTGCGGTTGTATATTCAGTGGCACCGAAAATGAGTTCAGGAGCACGGTAGTATCTAGAACAAATGTAGGATACATTGGGTTCCCCTTTAACCTGAAGAATGAACAAGCAGCATGAGGAAACAATATCTAGGCATTAATGACCCTCGTCTGAATGAAGACTTACCAAAACTTTGGCACTCCCAAAATCACACAGTTTCAGCTGGTGAGTATGTGGATTGACCTGGGAATAAATTCAATACAAATTCAGCTTCATAGAAGTATAACTAGTAAATTAGCAATGAAATAGGTGCTGAATCTCCTTAGTTCCAAGTATTCAGAAAGATTGTAACGATTTTTTTCATTCCCAAATTAGTACATATCATCTTTGATGCACACAAAGCAATTACATAAAGGCATAAAAAATGTTCATTACGAACCCGAAAGTGCCGACACTGAACATGGTAATTTATATCTTCATTTTAGAAGCCATAATTGCTTCTACATCGACAAGTAAATGCAAGTTTATCCATACTTTTGATTCTCCGTCCAATGTTGTTCCACCACTTACAGCTACCATTACAAATTCCAATTAAATTCACTGCTAAGTTTGCGTAAGATATTATGGAAAGACCGAAAGTGGGGAACAGAAACAAAAATGAATGGGAAAATATTGATACGCATATCTCCAAATGGGATCATATCACCTGAAATTTTAGGTCTATTATCTAGTGGTTTATCTTATTACCTAGTGGTGTGATTTATGATGAATTTCTTCATGTAAGGACTCCCAATATATGGAAACATTCCGAATGAGGAGGTTATGGATTAAAGTTTCAAAGGGTTTTCTCGAAGTATTCATCAATTTGCGCATGCCTGTTTATATTCTCAAGACCTCTAATTATGGTAATTAGATTATTGTTTCCTGCTTTGATGTGCACAAATGCAGTAGAAATGACAGTTACAGGTTACATTAACTGAACTATTCCATGAACAGTTATTTTGTCTCATTCAAGGTTTCTGTTAAAAAGATACCAAATTATGTTAAACTACCAGTTAGTGCACCAGAGCCATCATAAAAGCACCAACTTAATACGCAATAGATGCGATTGTCCCATAAGGAATTCAGAATTTGAATTCTAAGCATTTCAACATAGAAATACTTACAAGTAAATTCTGAGGTTTGATGTCACGGTGGCAAATTCCAATACAATTATGTATGTAAGCAAGTGCTCGGCAGATCTGCAAACCAAGGACAGATTTGAAAACTTTGATTTTTCCATAAGAAGGAAAAAAATATTCAATGATAATTTGAAGAACAGAATACTGAATGACCTAAGAAACCCAGACCTTCAAGATAAGATATCAATGCGTATGGCAAAAAATGTCGTGTAAGTTAATTACAAGGTTTTCTTTATCAGATAGAATTTTACCTGATATGTATAAAGTTTAACATATATCAATGGCATTCGCTGATTCATCCTGCTGTATTGTCGTGCCATGCGATTAACAGTTTCAGGAACGTATTCCAGAACAAGGTTAAGGTATAACTCTTCTTTTTCAGTTTTTGAGAAAAATGAATGCCTTAGTGCCACAATATTTGGATGGTCCAACATTTGCACTATCTGCAACTCTCTATTCTTGTAACGTTTGTCCTGGAGAACCTTCTTGATAGCAACTATTTCTCCAGTCTCTCTGCATTTAGCCTGTTAAAAAACAATTTCAATAAAAAGAAAAGAAGCCATAACGGGGGGAATCTGCATGGACGTTGCATATTTAAAACCAAAATTTCTCCAGCTTACTTGAAATACTACTCCAAATGAGCCAGTTCCAACAACATGTTCTGCTATGTAACTAACAACCTGGCAACCCAGATAGAGAACAAAATTACCAAGAATCATCCTCACCAGGTGAAGTTTTACATGTAAAAGTAATCTCGACCAACCTGCTTAGTCTGACCATTTCGACCACCAATCGTGGTCCGTATAACATGCCCTGTTTCAGCACCCACACCATCAATTATATCAGGTTCACTATCCTGCACACCAAATAAATCTCTAATCGTAACTGCTGTAACGAATCAGACATAGAAACAAGTAATTACTATCAGCAGACCACAAATATAACAAATCAGTTTAGCATATAACATAATTTGTGTGTCAACCATTTAATAATGCAGAAGCCGCAAAACAGGGTAGAGAAATCAATGCATGCATATTGAAAATGCTCCAACTTACTCTGTCGGAATCACTCTCTACTCGGTCCCTTAATCTCATTTCAAGCATCTCCCTTCCCAGCCAGTCAACTGAACTGGATGAGATCTTGTAACCATTACCTGATCTTGAACTCCCAGCTCCTCCATGTCCTAGACCACCAGATGCCATGATAAGGCCGTGCTAGTATCCTCCACAATATTTAAGGATGTGACATTCCATGTCCATAAAACAAATCTTTACCTAAATACATGCAGCAAATTATTAGACCCGTTCTCCTAAAGATCACACTTCATTCGAATAAGAAATGCCATTGAAATCATCATCTCTCCAAGAAAAAGGGCAGTCATACTTTGAGGAAAATTTGTATTTCCTTTATACATTACCAAGTTTAAGCACATGAAATTCCAACAAAGACAGTACTTGGAGGTGGAAAAGCAGAACAATTTAACATAATACAAAGTAGATACATCATAAAGGAATGAACCAATAATATGAAGAATCTAAAATTACATGAACAATAAGTTTCTCCATGAACCGGAACAGATGCAATGAGCTAAAAGCAGCATTTAATGGAGGAAAAAAAAAGACAGAAAGATTCCAGTAAAAAAAAAAAAAATCCAATGCTGTACTGTATGAAGCATGTACGGCATTTTCATCAAAAATCCAATTTAGCCTCATTCCTCGCTGCAGTCCTTGAATATGCAATCCAAGTATATGAATCAAGGCATGTTTTTAATGGAAAGAGTGGGGAGAAGTCACTAACATGACACAGCGTTCATATATCCTGGTTCCTTTATTAGCTTAACTAACACATTTGTATGCTTAATATTTCACATGTATCAAGGTTATGTCACGTCATTTCTCTTATATGACCTACATTTTTCATATTAGATGTCTTGAATGCAATACTCGCATTAGAATATAAATCATCATCTTACATGATTCCAGTTTAACGAGAATACTCGCATTACAATATAAATCATCTTACATGATTCTAGTTTAACGTGGAGTCATAAACAGCCGAAAAATGGAGAGTTCATGTCTACAATTGCTATGTACAACACAATGTCAACTGCACTGCCTAACTCAAGTAATATGCTTCTTTTTCACAACCATTTTTGCTGCCAACAGGATAATAATCTATCCCAGTATTGCATAAAACACCAAGCACATTGATGATTGTCATGCAGCAACTGCACCAGAATCTCTGACACAACAAATAAACCCAAGCTTGAACATTAATTAGAGCTTGTCAAGTAGGCAGCTTGGTTTAAGCTGCACTACATAAGTAGTGAAAAAGGAGAAATTTAAAATGCTTGTTCCCATGACAAAATATATCCAAGCTTCACGATCTACTACTTTTGGAACTCGATAAAGAAATCACTCAAGCTTGATGACCCGCTACATATTTTGGTTTGTCTCCTTTCCCCTCCACACTTTCTGGTATTGACCATATTACAAACTCTGTATTTAAGATCAAAACCAATGACTAGACATGCAGAAAATGCAATAGAAGTTCTCTTTCATTAAACCCCATCAGGCAAAGTTACCATATTGTGATATTAATTACTATTACTAAAATGAAGAATGGGGCAGAATTTCCTAGTATTCTTTTTTCATCCAAAGAGTTCCCCAACTAATAACAAAAGCTCCAAACATTTATAATCAGACAGTTCATAACTAAGTACCTAATTAATAGCCAACTAAACTCACTAATTTAATCAGATCTGCATTCCATTAGGATTCATCAAAATCAAACATCCACAGACAAACAAAGAAATATCCAAACTTTAAAACAGTACAGCCTCGACTTCAAAACAAATTAGTCACCAAAAAAAAGAGCGAAAACAAAAAAAAATTAAGAAGAAAAAAAGCATAAAACACGAACTAACTGGGACGCAAATTCTCCTGAAATCCGATGCAGATCAAAAGCATTTCACCTCCTAATTCAATTCCATAACAATTTTAACAATCCGTAGAGCCTTTGAACAGAAAAAACATAATCTAACAGCACATGGACCACAAAGCAAGCAATTTTAATATAAAAAGACGGATCAGAAAACACAGAGCGTGAAACATACACTTGCCTTTTTTTCTTCCTTTTCTTTATTCTCTACTTTTTCATCATCAGCTTTCACTTTCTGTGATTGTTGTATCTACAGGTTGAGGTAAAGTGTATGTATATGCGTACAGACCAAGTAGACATATACAGTGTGTGTATATGTGTGTCACTGTGTGTGTTTTTGGACTGAGTGCGACTGTGAGTGTGTGTCTGATTCACTCCAACTGATAAGTACAAGACAAGAGTGAACTTGTTTGTGTATGTATGCAAATTATGTATCTAATTCTACAGTAATTCTATCGGTTGGGGGAAAATGTTCTTATGTTACTGGTGTAGGTTAATTTGGTGCAACCCACCAATCCGGATTTCAAGGAAACGTTTCTACCTTTTTTTCCCAAAATTAATCTATATTTTAATTTTATTCTTGAATTAGTTGATGTAATTTTTCAATAATTTAATGATTTTAAGGGAAAACAATATATTACTACAGTAGACGTATCCAAATGACAGGCCGGGTCAGCTCGTCGGGTCACCAGGCCACAACACATGGGCCCAGAACCGGTTCGAATATATGTACGGCCCGAACCTCCTGTTCATTGAACCAGCGGTTCGTACCTGATTTTGGACCAGTTCGTGCGGTTTCGCGGTTTTTTTTTAAAAAAAAAAAAAAAGAATAAAATGAACTTTTTTTAGAAAAACAAAAGAACGTTACGTTCAAAAATCATAAGATTATTTAAGTTAACGACCATTTTCCTGGTTAAGCTTGAACATTAGAAAGGACGGTCAACAATCTCGGCTTCCAACAATTAAGTGTCTAAATTTCTATTATCATGTCTAAGAACAATAACAATTAAGTGGATGCAGTTCAGAAAGCACGAATTTAACATGGTTAGTATACTACTTCTCATTTACATCTCAACCGCCATTGCTGGAGTTGTTCATACTTGAAAACGAAAATTTAGCAGATGAAAGGAGTATGTATAACAATTGTCCATCATTTTGAAAATGAATCATCAGTTTGAAAAGCATGTGCCCAATATTTGGGAGAGTCGTCCCAAAATGGGTCGCTCTGTCGGACAAGGTTCCATCATGCCGTTTCTTTTTTGCGTGCAATGTGATGGGAACAACCATTCTGCTCTCCTGATCCTGGCCATCGATTTTCGCTCCAACACATGTAAGAAGTTCACCAAATTAAATCAAAGCAGTAACATCAATTACGCCAATGATGTCAGGTTCATAGTCTTCATTATGCATCATGCTTCCAACTCTTTAATATGCTTATAAAAGAACAAGAAAGAGAAAGTACACAGAGACTATCATCAGCAATTTCATGCACTGAATAATCTGTATGTCATTTTGTGTGAGTGTTCTATTTATTACAACCATACACATTATATTTTAAACTATTAAATATTATAAAGTTGAAGATATTTTAAATAAAATATAATAGATGAGAGAAGAAAAATGTGTGTACATAAATATTAATTGAACATGGAAAAAAAAAAAAAATTATTACACCCATACAAATTATATTCACTTGGAATATTTTTACGATTATACGACCTCAGTGGTAGGTCGATTGATAAGGAACACAAAGAGGACAACAGTATATACTTCATTCAAACAAACAAAAAATTACAAGGTCAATTTTATAACAAAACAGTTTAAAAATAAAAGGTAAAATACAATTACAAAGTCTACAAAGGAGCAACAAAAGCGTTGTTAGGCTCGGAGGTCGGTTCAGCAGTCAGAATCGGCTAGGAGCGTTCGAGAAAGGGGGAAGTTCGACAGTCTGGCTCGAGGTGCCACCATCGACCCCCGCAGCAATAGGGCCCCCTTGGGCTACAGATAGGCAGATGATAGGAGCGGCACCTGGCAAGGGGAGGTCGAAGTGCATCTTCAACAACTTGGACCGAGAAAAGGTCCGTGCCAAGGTTTTCGACTACCAAACGTGGTTGGAGGAAGGGTAGCATCGCCCTCGAAGCCAGCGGGGACATTAAGAATAGCCTCCCAAATGGCATCGCAATCGAACGTACCACAGAAGTTCAGAACACAAAACTGTTTTTCGGCCTTGTCCAGGTCGACCGTATAGTAATCTATGTCATGGGTCGAGCTTTTCTCAAGAAAGATCGTAGACTTGAGAAAGTCCTCGATCACCTGCTCACAGTATTCTTTCAAGAACCTTTGGCCGATGCTCGTTGAGAAGAGTAGTTGTCGAGCCCACCCTGCGGCGGAAATGCCCGCCCTCTTTACGTCTTCCTTGCGTTAAAGGACCTCCCTATCGATCTCAGCATCTTTGGCCTTGAGCTCGTCCTTATGACGAAGCCCATCCTTCTTGAGCTGCTGGGCAGCTCATGTCTCACTTAGACCAGCTGTCGATTCTCTTCGAGCAGCCGCCGGACTTCCTTCTCCAGCTCGAATATGGAACGGCCAGAGCCATCCAGGACAACATCGAGCAGAGGAACCACGGAAACAAGAGTCTGAAAACAGATGACAAAGGATGTGGAAAATAGGGGTAGATGTTTTCAAGGTAAAAGTGAGGTCGAAGTCAAAATTTTACCTGCGCCGGGCTGCGTAGTCACACCGGGCCTTAAGATCAGGCCCCCAGCGGGCTGTGTCCGCAGCAAACAGGGCCTGCATGAGGTAGGAAGTCACTTCCTTGCTTGTGGCTACGCACGTCAGGGAGCGGGGAGGGGCGACCTCCTTTTCTTTTTCCTCGATGTGAGGCCTCTTGCCGCTCGCATCAACTAGGGTACCTTGGCGCTTTTGGTTGATAGTCGAATCGACCCTTATTTTGTCGGATGAGTCGACCTGCTTGTTGACCTGACAGCTGGCCTACTTGTAGGGGTGGGCAAAAAAATTGTCTTTTCTCGTACCGAACCGGACTGAAATGGTCCCGTTCCAAAAAATAAGGTTCTGACAGGTTTTCTTTATTTTTGTCCCCTTCCTGGTACCGAATCGTTTTAAACAATGTCTGTATTGGTTTTTGAATATTTTTGTCCCAAACCAGCCTATTTGTATATATATATATTATATTTTATATTACAATTATAGTACCAATCACATAATTAACATACAATAACAAAAGCCCAATTGTCCAAACCAAAACTAAACAATCTGGACCAAAAAAATAAAAGAAAAATACTAAACAATGCATTTGGTAATTTGGTTTTAAAAACAATGTTTATGTTAGATCTTAGATGTTGGTGAGTGGTGATCTAAACTTAATATCGGTATGTTTGTTATAATGGAATCAATACTCTTTGGTAATTTGGTTGAAGTGAATACTTGAACCAATGTGTTTGTTTTAATTGAAATTATAGAATCAATATGCTGATTGTTTATTTAAAATTTTAATGGAATCAATATGTTGATTGTTTTAATTGAAATTATAGAATCAATATCCCGAACTGTTTTGTCCCAGTCCCGAATGATAACGGTCCACTTGGGACGGTGTCTCATCCCGGACCGGTTCATAAAAGCAGGATAGGTACTGGGACAAGTCAATTTTCGGACCGTCCCAGACCACGCCAACCCCTACCGACTTGGAGGAAAGACAAATGGTTTTACGCTGTTTGGTGGAGGCCGTAGTCTTGTCGACCATTGAGGTTTTCCCCTTTTGAGGAGTCAACTTATGAGGGGCCATTTGGGAAGTCAGAGCAACCCCCGTGTCGATGAGTCATCTCCTTCGTTGGCCGAGGTGGTTTACGTAGCCATGAAGAATTATGCAAGAAACATAGGGAATGTGGTTAGTTTCAATAATAACGACAACGACCTGATTTTAAATTCGATCTTACAAAGCTCGTCCTCATCAGGAATTTGGAGTGGTCGAAGTTTTTGCTCGGATGGAGGAGGTTGAGGTCACATTGTGAGCAAAACGCAATGGAAGAGATTCCTCTTGCTAGAGAGGAATAATTTGGAGGCTATCGCGTTTGCATTCCAAGACTGTATGCGTCGGTCGAACTCCAGGTTTCGAGCACGATCTTGAGTTTTGAAAGGAAGGGCCTCGAGCCATTGGGTCGAAGCCCAGATGAAGGGGGTAGAAGGTTGAACAAAAATAAACTTCCGCTTCTATTTAGGGACGTTGGAAGAGAAGTCGGACAACAATTTATCGTTATTACGGCTCTGAAGGTGGAGTCCCTCCTTTTGGTTTTTAGCTATAAAAGAATAAAGGAAGAAATTGAGGTTGATTTTACCTAAACGTATAAAAGAAATAATGATAAAGGTGGTGAAGTGACGGATTGAGTTGAGGGAAAGTTGGTTGAGTTGTAAACTGAAAATACCAAAGAGGTCGAGAAGAGCTGGACAGATGGGAAAGCGGAGACCAAGCTGGATGTGGCTTTGAAGAATGGTGTGAAACTCGGGAGGGAGATTGTCGTACATGTCAGAAGGTCCAGGTGAAATGAACATCCAACTTGGAGGTCGACCAACAACGTTGAGAAAATTGGAAACCCACTCGGCACCACCAAGGGGAGTACGAGACGAATCGACCTGAATGAGAGAGTCGGGTCGAGGGGGTTGGTAATTAGACGAGGGACCCGCCTGAGACGTAAAGACCGGGCGTAAAAGAGAGAAAGAAAAAGGGGTAGACTGAAGCACCGCATCATCCTCATCCTCTTCTTCAGGCTCATCGACCAGTATGAGAGGCTGACAAGGATGAAGGGGATTAGAAGCTTGGTTGGGCGAGGCCAGCGGAGGCTAAACTAGAACCGCAGAAAGTGGGATTGGCTGGAGGATTTCTTCAACTGAAGGGGTCAGAAGAGAAGAAAATTGAGGTCGCGAGGGTGAAGAAGACGACGAAGTCATATCTTTGTTGGAAAACCGATAGGTCAGCCTCACTAGAAGTAGCAGGATTTGAAAAAGGGAAAATCAAAAAGGAAAATTTTTAGGTGTTTGCGGAGAAGAAGAGGAGGAGGAGGAAGAGTGTCGCGGTCGATGAATTTGAAGAAGAACCAAAAACAAAAAATAAAATTAAAGCATACAAAATCAAAGGAGCAAAACACTTACTCATTGAAGAGGTTGAAAGTAGTTAGTCTGAAGATCCGCATGAAGTGGTGAATTGCGACGGAGCACGAAAGATCGACGACAAACTTGGAGATCTGATTGCAGAAGGAGAGAGGGAGAGAGAGAGAGAGAGAGAGAGAGAGAGAGAGAGAGAGAGAGAGAGAGAGAGAGAGAGAGAGAGAGAGAGAGAGAGAGAGAGAGAGAGAGAGAGAGAGAGAGAGAGAGAGAGAGAGAGAGAGAGAGAGAGAGAGAGAGAGAGAGAGAGAGAGAGAGAGAGAGAGAGAGAGAGAGAGAGAGAGAGAGAGAGAGAGAGAGAGAGAGAGAGAGAGAGAGAGAGAGAGAGAGAGAGAGAGAGAGAGAGAGAGAGAGAGAGAGAGAGAGAGAGAGAGAGAGAGAGAGAGAGAGAGAGAGAGAGAGAGAGAGAGAGAGAGAGAGAGAGAGAGAGAGAGAGAGAGAGAGAGAGAGAGAGAGAGAGAGAGAGAGAGAGAGAGAGAGAGAGAGAGAGAGAGAGAGAGAGAGAGAGAGAGAGAGAGAGAGAGAGAGAGAGAGAGAGAGAGAGAGAGAGAGAGAGAGAGAGAGAGAGAGAGAGAGAGAGAGAGAGAGAGAGAGAGAGAGAGAGAGAGAGAGAGAGAGAGAGAGAGAGAGAGAGAGAGAGAAAATAAAGCTAAGGCAAAGTTCGCAAAGGTAAAAAATTAGAAAAATGCGGCCTTAGGGATATTTATAGGCGAGGAGTATAAGTCAATCGACCCAGACTGTTTGATTGGGGCCAATATCAACGGTCAAGATCTAGTGGGTGAGCTAATACGGCTGTTCAAGCTGGGCCGTTGGATTGCGAACAAAATGGTCAGCTAAGATGAAGAGGAGGTAAAGGCGAAAATATAGGC
This sequence comes from Striga asiatica, assembly GCA_008636005.1. Lineage (NCBI taxonomy): Eukaryota > Viridiplantae > Streptophyta > Magnoliopsida > Lamiales > Orobanchaceae > Striga > Striga asiatica. The sequence continues at coordinate 216,272 of BKCP01007404.1, forward strand.
TGCAAGAACCGATAGATGACGAGGGAGATCAACGACTCAGATGGGAAGGCTAGTTGAAGAGACAGCAAGTTATCAACGGTCGGATTAAAGGCGAATCGGATAATTAGTACTAATGAGGCATTTAAGGAGTACGTTGTACGAAGCCAGCGTAATTTATGGAGCGGTGACGTCAGCCAAACGTTATTGTGGATGGGATCTGACGAGATGGAAGAGATTTAAATTTTGAAATTTGAATTAAAGACCCCAGTGAAGGTTGAAAATTGTGTTGCGGAAATAAAGAGTGAACAGACTAGTAGGAAATCAAGAATGGGGACTTAGTAACTAAAGGCAAAGACAACTCTTAGATCGAGTTATCCTAAACTCGGCCAGGGTTGGGGGGACCAGATGATATGAGAGATCACACCGTATAGAGCAAACTCAATAAACCGGCTGACCGGGCCGAGTGAGCTGGTTAGTCAAAGCAAAGCAACAAGAAGGTCGAGCGCTGATGAGGAGTCTTCAAGTCGAAAAGGACGTGAGAGGTTCAGCAGGACAATGATAGGTCGAGCTATGGCCCTCGAATGGCCTGTTAGAAACTCGATTTGAAGGTACGGTTGGTCATGTGATCGACCAGAAGGACTACATAAGCTCGGTATGCACAGCGTTCTACCTCGACGGGATTTGAGCTGGTCGCACCATTAGACAATCTAATGAGAAAGACTAATGAATAAGAAGAAATATTAATAGCATAAGAACCTCACGTGGATAAGACCACGTGGCCTAACATTATTGAGCAGTTCGGGCAGTGCGAATGAGCAGTCTTGGACAACAAGGTATCATCTCCCTATATAAGAGAGTGAGGTATGTCCATTGTCGCATTACATTCTCTATATTCTCGACATATATACTGCATTTCATCTTCTACAAGTGTTAACTTTGTTAGTGTTATATACTGAAAGCTTGGCTTTGCATGTTATTACACATTTGCCCTTTATGAATGAGAATCATGTTAGATTAAACAAGTTCTACGTTCTGTTGTTATGCACTTAGATAGAGTGGGTCATCATCGGGCAAACCGAAGATCATTCTATCAGTTACTTGCGAACAAGAATAGTTGTTCACAACCTAGATGGACATGAACACCCCATCCGAACGGTTGTAGTGTCAACTGTACAGTTTTTCTTGACTGATTAGTTGCACTAGTACATTTATGTATTGAACAAGATCCCAGAGAGGAGAAGTTCATTTTATACTGATCGTCGTAAATGAACTAGGCCTCGGTTAATTACTGCATTCTCTTAACCCGTAAGATATTAAACAGGCAGATATATATAATATATATTACTTTGATTCACATGGGTAAGCTTCAGTTTGCTGGATTAATATTCCTACTTTTTTGGGTAATATTATTATATATAGGATGTCCTGTTAGGATGTTTACGGTCACCATGTGCGTTAGTTTGATGATGTTCCCGTAGTGAGTTCGTGAAGGATTGTTATGCTAAACCCTGCAGGTGGATTAAGTTCTGGCATAATAAGAATGTGATGAACGAGCGCTAGTTTCGGTGAAATAATAATAAATTAATTAATTCTTGATTGTCAGTAATCGAATTAATTAATGGACATTATATCTTAAACATAGGGAGGTAAATCGAGTAATTATTATTGGAGTCTCAAATGTAATTTGGGCTAGAAAAAGGGAGTGCAATAATATAATGTTGGTGGCCCATTAATATTATTTAATTAATTAGAGAAGTGAGCTTGGCCCATAGTTAGTAAAATTAATTAAGGAGCCCTTTTCCTAATCTCCTAAAGGTCCCTACTGTAGCTCTATATATATACATCATTAAGCTCATGAGAAGAGATCTCATCTCATATTCACGAGACAAACACGCCGCCCATACTCTCTCTCTCTAGATCTCATTCGAGCTTTATCTTCTTCTTGTTGCTCCACTGGTACAAGTTGAAGAAGGGTGTATTGAGTAATATAGTAGAAGATCTGTAGGTAAACCGAGACAAAATATATTTTATCCTACAGAACTTACCGAAGGTCCGATTGAGACGCACAAAATACCCAGTCGACCGTCTCGACGAGACCTTTCCATCGCCGCCAAGATCGCCGCCATCCGACACTGCACGTGCCCTCACGCGCCGTCGCAAGCAGTCTGGCTGCAAGTTTGGTTTTGATCCGTTTGCACCCGTTTGATCCGTTTTTTGATATGATCTTGTTCATGCAACCCAAAACGTGATTTTCGGTCAACCATTCGTGGTCAACCAGATCTACATAAATTTTAAGCCATAAGTTTTCTACGTCAAACCTTTAGATCCGCTGCGCATAGGTTTACGTTTGCTATTGAATCCGTGACTTGTACATAACGAGATCCTCACAGATCCCAAAAAGTGGTATCAGAGCACTTGGTTAATTCGTTTTGTACAAAGTTCGAATTTTTACAGCTTTATTTGACAAAATGTGTTCAAACACAGCCATATAGCATAACTCGGTTTTGCAGAAAAAATAGTTAATCCACTATTATGGCCGACTATGTGTTTGATGAATGTTTTTGAATGTGATGTATAGTTTTAAATTTGTTTTTAAAGCCTCGGACATGTCGAGGAATTGATGGATGAATGTTTGTAATAATTATTCGCCCGTGGGTTGATCGGATAGATTTAATTATTTGTTTAGAAAACATGTACATCCATTCGTTGGATCTAGGATCGAATTATGTAATTTTGTAAATTATATTTTTCGTGCTGTGATCGTGGATTGATGACCGGGAGATCACAAGAAGATCAACGAGCCTCAAAAAATAATAACAAAAAAAAGGCAATCGGCGCGATTTTCTGACCACCGACGGCGGCGATCGGCGGCGACTGAGGGAGGTGGAGAGGTTTTTGCCTTGACGATCAAGCAGTACAATATCAACCAGGATTCTACTGCTAAAGGAGTTCCAGTTGAACAGGGAAAGAACTGTCACAGTTTTCTTGTTTAAGGAGACTCAATATTTAATGGCCATATAAGTGAATTTATTTATTTATTTAATTAAATTTATTATGCCATTAAATTATTATTTATGCATGTTAATTAATTATATTCTTGCATGGGATTAATTTAGTATTGCAAGATTAATTATGCATGTTAATTAATTATGTAATGCATAGGATTAATTTGGAATTGTGTCAATAAATTATGCATGTAATTAATTATTGCACTGGCATGGATTAATTAGAATTGCATAAATTATTGAACATGTTATTTAAATATTGCATTGACATAGATTAATTTAGAATTGCATGAATTAATATGCATGTTAATTAATTATTGCATTAACATAGATTAATTTGAAATTGTATAAATAGTTAAAAAGCCTCATTAAATTATACTAAGTTTGAAAAGAAATTTTAAATTAAAGTTAATTGTAAAATTCCTAAGGCCTCCATTTTTAATTTGTCGGTAAATCAATTAAGTTGCGGTAATGGGCTCCCCCTCGGGTGACATTGCTAAAATTTAATTGTAGGTAATTACCAGGACAAATTTCTAATTAGACGGTTAGAGAAAATCTTATGAGAGCGTACGGGCTTTCCCTCGGATGACGTATAATCAAATTTGACGACCTTAGGACCGAGAAATGGGATTCACTTATAATGCGATTAAATTTATTAACCCCCCTCGGGGTCCTTGAATTCTATTGCATGGCCAAATTGAGACCGACTATTAATTTCGTTCGTCATGAATTTGGTTTTGACTTATGGAAATTAATGGGTTCTTGAAAAGCCCTTCTCTTACAAAATGCGAGTTTGTAGGGCGACCCTCGTAGCATGCATTCTCACAAGGTGTAATAGATGTCGGTCGATTTAAGTTAATATTGTTTTTAGGATATCAATATTAGCAGTTAAATTCAAAAGATGTTTAATCTGTAAAATTTATTTGCATGATTCTCAGAATATTCATCATGTCGTTTAATCCATTGTGTGTCATTCTAAAATAAAATCAGCTTATTGGTCCTAATTACATTGATTGGAAGAGGAACTTAGACATAGTGTTGACTGCTGAGGGTTATAAGTTTGCTATCACTGATGCTTGCCCGGCGGTGAGTGCGGCTGATGCTCCTGAGCAGAAGAAAGAGGAGTATGCTCGATGGAAGAAGGCTGATGAGATGGCGAAGTGTTACATTCTAGCTTCTATGTCGAATGTTCTTCAACATCAGCATCAGTCTAAGGACACTGCAGTAGATATACTTCTCAATCTCAGAGATCTGTTCGGACATCAGTCTAGGGCTGTTAGGCAAGAGGCTTTGAGTGCTCTGATGAGTACGCGCATGGCCGAGGGCACACCCGTAAGGGAGCACGCTTTCAAGGTTATGGCGCAGCTCAATGAGCTTGAGGTTATGGGAGGTTATATTGACGGGGAAACCCAGGTTGATATTATGCTCCAATCTGCCGAAGAGCTTTGATCAGTTCCGGTTGAACTACAACATGCACAAGATGCATATGGCTCTTCCAGAACTGCTTGCAGAGCTACAAGCGGCGAAAGCCTTATTCGCTCAGGCACCTCAGGTGCTAGTCGCCGAGCAGGCTGGACCTCCCAAGTCTCACAAGAGCATGAAGAGAAAGAAGTCTGCAGGAAAGGCGAAGGCACAAGATGCTCCAGTTTACCCACGACCGGCCCCTCAAGGTGTGGCAAAGAAACTGAAAGAAAGATGCCACAAGTGCAACAAGTCAGGACACTGGAAGGTCGACTGCCCTCTCCTCAAGAAAGGTAACTCCCTCGTTAATGTCGTAGAAACATGTATAGGGGTTGTATCTACCAGAACCTGGTGTGTAGATACTGGAGCCACTGATCATGTCGGCAATTCTTTGCAGAGGTTCCAGGAAACCAAGCGGCTTAGGGAGAGAGAGATCACCGTCTACATGGGTAATGCTACGAAAATGGCGGCTGTTGCAGTAGGAGGCTTTACTTTATCGTTTGATAGTAGTATTTTGGTTTTGAGAAATTGCCTTTATGTTTCTAGTTTTAGGAAAGAATCTTGTTTCAGTTTCTAAACTCGTTATGGATGGTTTTTCAGTTTCGTTTGATGACATGGTTATTATTCGTTTTGGAAATCGTTTCATATGTTGTGGTTCATTAGTTGGCAATTTTTATGTTCTCAAACCAAACTCTCTCACAGTGCAACAAAATAAATTGAATAATGTCATAACTACATCTAATAAGAGGAAGGAGTCTTCGCAGATGAATCAAGCATATCTGTGGCACCTTAGACTTGGGCACATCAACCTTAGGAGGATTCAAAAGTTAGTTGCCAGTGGTCATCTCGGTCCATTGGAAGAGCACTATACAACTTGCGAATCATGTCTAGAAGGTAAGATGGCCAAGAGGCCGTTTACGGCAAAGGGGTATAGGAGCCAAGAAGTGCTAGGATTGATTCATTCTGATTTGTGTGGTCCTATGTCGATCCAGGCCAGAGGAGGTTTCGAGTACTATGTGTCTTTCATAGATGATTACTCGAAATTTGGGTACGCTTACCTGTTGCACCGCAAGTCCGAATGCTTTGAGAAATTCAAGGAGTATCGGGCAGTTGTGGAGAAGCTTCATGGTAAAAGTATCAAGTCACTTCATTCTGATCGAGGCGAATACCTCTTTGGAGAGTTCAGGACATACTTATCAGAAGCTGGGATTGAATCCCAACTGACTGCACCCAGCACGCCCCAGCAGAACGGGGTTGCAGAGCGAAGAAATAGGACTCTTATGGAGATGGTTAAGTCTATGATGAGTCATTCGAGGTTACCAGATTCGTTCTGGGGTTTGACATTGGAAACAACATCGTATATTCTGAACATGGTTCCATCGAAGTCAGTTGACACTACTTCTTATGAGATGTGGAAAGGGCGCAAGCCCAGTTTCTCACAGTTTCGAGTTTGGGGTAGTCCTGCACACGTGTTAGTGCAGGAACCTGGCAAGTTGGAGAAACATTTGGAAGCACGAGTTTTCGAAGGCTATCCCAAGGGAACGAAATGTGGATTATTTTATAGTCCTGAGGATCAGAAGGTGATCGTTTCGACAAAAGCTAGATTCTTGGAAGAAGACTATATTATGAATTATAAGCCCGCGAGTAGACTAGTCTTAGAGGAGTTAAGGGGTAATATCGATGGTTCCCCACCGAGTGCGCAAGTAGATACATTACATAATACTGCAACACGGCACACTAAGAGTGTATCACTGCAGACAATGCCTCGTCGCAGTGGGAGGGTTTCTCATTTACCTGACCGATGGATAAGCCTTGGAGAGTCATCAGACTCAGTTCCAGGAGGCCTAGAATCGGACCTAAGAACTTACGATGAGGCACTCCAAGATGAAGATGCAGATTCATGGAATGTTGCAATGAAAGCTGAAATGGGGTCAATGGACTCCAATCAGGTCTGGGATCTTGTAGAACCACCCGATAGGGTACGACCCATTGGACGTAAGTGGATCTATAAAAGAAAAAGAGGATCGGATGGGAAGGTGCAAACCTTCAAAGCTAGGCTTGTTGCGAAAGGTTATACCAGATCGAGGGTATTGATTATGATGAGACGTTTTCGCCAGTAGCTATGCTTAAGTCCATTCGGATTCTCTTGACTGTAGCCGCTCATATGGACCATGAGGTCTGACAGATGGATGTCAAGATAGCTTTCTTTAACAGGAACCTGCAGGAAGACATCTATATACAACAACCAGAGGGATTCATTGCTGAAGGTCATGAGCATCTACTGTGTAAGCTTAATCGGTCTATTTATAGACTGAAGCAAGCTTCGAGATCTTGGAACATCTATTTTGATGAGGTGATCCAGCCGTACGGGTTTACTCAATGTCCGGATGAGCACTGTATTTACAAGAAAATCAGTGGGAGCGTGGTGGTGTTTCTTGTGTTTTACGTAGATGACATACTGCTTATTGGAAACAGTAAGAAGGAGTTATCAGACGTAAAGGTGTGGTTGTCTAAGCAGTTTGGTATGAAGGACTTAGGTGAAGCAGGACACATTCTTGGTATTCGGCTCATTCGAGACCGTAAGAAGAGAATGTTGTGCTTATCTCAATCTTCATACATAGATACTATCTTGGCCAGATTCAGCATGCAGGATTCCAAGAAAGGTATGTTACCTTTCAGACATGGAATACCTCTATCTAAGGAGATGTCTCCTAAGACGTCTAAGGAGATAGAGGAGATGAAAACGGTTCCTTATGCTTCGGCAGTAGGAAGTCTCATGTATGCAATGTTGTGCACTAGGCCGAATATTAGCTACGCCGTTGGCATGGTAGCTAGATATCAAAGTAACCGAGACGGGAACATTTGTCTGCGGTGAAGCATATACTCAAGTACCAGAGAAGGACTAAGGAGTACATGTTAGTTTACTGTGCAGGCAGCTTGTTACCTCTGGGTTACAGTGATTCTGATTTCCAATCAGATAGACATGAAATTAAGTCAACCTCAGGTTATGTGTTTACCTTGGAAAGTGGAGCCATTTCATGGAGGAGTGCCAAGCAGAAATGCGTGGCAGACTCCACCATGGAAGTCGAGTACATAGCAGCCTTAGAGGCAGCGAAAGAGACAGTTTGACTCAAGAACTTCTTAGTGGACTTAGAGGTTATACCGAGTTTGTCACGTGGTATCACCGTGTACTGTGACAACAGTGGAGCAGTAGCAAACTCAAAAGAACCTCAAGTCCATAGGACAAGCAAACACATAGAGCGCAAATACCATCTGATTCGCGATATCGTTGGTAGAGGAGACGTTGATGTTGCCAAGATTGCGTCAGAGGACAACCTAGACCTAGCTGATCCTTTCACGAAGAGTTTGTCGGGGAAGGTCTTCGTCAAACACGTGGAAGGAATGGGAGTCATGAGCATGGCAATAGGATCAATATAGGTCTTTTAGAATAACGGATTAATAAGACTATACTATAAAAGCTAAAGCTTTAAGTATTGATAAGACTACACATTTGCCCTTTATGAATGAGAATCATGTTAGATTAAACAAGTTCTACATTCTGTTGTTATGCACTTAGATAGAGTGGGTCGTCATCGGGCGAACCGAAGATCATTCTATCAGTTACATGCGAACAAGAATAGTTGTTCACAACCTAGATGGACATGAACACCCCATCCGAACAGTTGTAGTGTCAACTGTACAGTTTGTCTTGACTGATAGTTGCACTAGTACATTTATGTATTGAATAGGATCCTAGAGAGGAGAAGTTCATTTATATTGATCGTCTTAAATGAACTAGGCCTCAGTTATATACTGCATTCTCTTAACCCGTAAGATTATAAACAGGCAGATATATATATATATATATATATATATATAAAATATATATTACTTTGATTCACATGGGTGAAGTTCAGTTCGCTGGATTAATATTCCTACTGTTTTGGGTAATATTATTATATATAGCATGTGCTGTTAGGATGTTTACGGTCACCATGTGCGTTAGTTTGATGATGTCCCCGTAGTGAGTTCATGAAGGATTGTTATGCTAAATCCTGCAGGTGGATTAAGTTCCGGCATAATAAGAATGTGATGAACGAGCGCTAGCTTCGGTAAAATAATAATAAATTAATTAATTCTTGATTGTCAGTAATAGAATTAATTAATGGACATTATATCTTAAACGTGAGTAGGTAAATCGAGTAATTATTATTGAAGTCTCAAATGTAATTTGGGCTAGGAAAAGAGAGTGCAATAATATAATGTTGGTGACCCATTAATATCATTTAATTAATTAGAGGAGTGGGCTTGGCCCACAGTTAATCTAATTAATTAATGAGCCATTTTCCTAATCTCCTAAGGTCCCTACTATAGCTCTATATATACATCATTAGGCTTATGAGAAGAGATCCCATCTCATATTCACGAGACAAACACGCCGCCCATACTTTCTCTCTCTAGATCTCATTCGATCTTTATCTTCTTCTTGTTGTCTCACTGGTACAAGTTGAAGAAGGGTGTATTGAGTAATACAGCAGAAGATCTGTAGGTAAACCGAGACGAAATATATTTTATCCTACAGAACTAACCGGAGGTCCGATTGAGACGCACAGCATACCCAGACGACCGCCTCGACGAGAGCTTTCCATCACTGCCGGGATCGCCGCCATCCGACGCCGCACGCGCCCTCACGCGCCTTCGCAAGCGGTCTGGCTGCAAGTTTGGTTTTGATCTGTTTTTTATCTGATCTTGTTCGTGCAACCCAAGACGTGATTTGCGGTCAATCATTTGCGGTCAACCGTTCGTGGTCAACCAGATCTACATAAATTTTAAGCCATAAGTTTTCTACATCAAACCTTTAGATCCGTTGCGCATAGGTTTACGTTTGCTATTAAATCCATGACTTGTACATAACGAGATCCTCACAGATCCCAACAAACTTTAGCATTGGAGACTTTTCACCGAAAAATTCCTCAGATGTAAAATTTTTGCAGGTCTCAAGGACGTTCAACCGGCAAGAAGCTCAAACCAGGCCGAATCAAAGTCGGGGAAAGTCTTTTGTGTACCACAATCATATATGAATGTATGTATACAATTTTAAAGAAATATATATGCATAGTCAATTTCTTATTCCCAAAATGCAATTTTACGAACGGTCAATTCTGATAGATACATTAGTAGGACTTTTGGTGCCAGTTGTTGAGGCTTTATCTTGGAAAGGTGAAGAAAGAGAACAGTATATTCATGTCCACTAAATCATCATATTTTAAACTAATATATTATACAAGTCATGTTATTTAGATAAATCTTCTAAACAAACTGTCGGTCCAGAAAGAAAATATCTCACTAAACTTTGAATTCGGGATCGGTTGAATATTTATTAAATAATATCATAATAACTCAAGTTTGATTATTGAAAAATGCTAAGTCAGATTTGATTTGTGTCATAGATACACACCTCTCCAAGAACATCGTTAGACATTACCGCTCGCTTGTCTCCATTTTTATTATCTGAATCAATAATTTATTTAGCCACTTTTCGTCATTACTCACCTGAATTTATCTACGCATGATTATCCAATTTCAGGAATAATAAAAATGCAGGAAAGCAGAACACAATAAAAAATTATATATTAACCGATATCTACTTCAAATGATACTTAATAAATAGAAAAGCTCCTTGTCACGTGACTTCTACACTAATTCTTTGTCTAATTACGGAAAATTAGATAGTGATATTTTCTGAGATATTAAATGGATAAAACCTTATAAGACTTACCCTGATAAATATCATAAATAAAATCTTATGTTTTATCGATCAGTTAGACTCGAGTTGTATTTTGTTCCGACCAATTAGCCAGAGCCGTTTGGATTACCGTATACCTTAATCGATTGATCCATTGGTCCGTCGTCATTGATAGAAAAACTTAACCATTTCTTGTTAAAAAAAAATAATAATTTATTTATATTCATTATGTAATAATTTGCTACTTATTTTATTCTTAAGTTGTTATCATACATATTTGAATTTATTAAAATACAATAGAATTACCTTTTAATATAATGGAAAAAATTCAATATGTCAATATCATTTTGTAAGATTTTGATTTTCACTTTTGTACTAATACAAAATAAAATTAGGTATATCTAAATAAATTAAATATTATCGCTTGCGCTTAAATATAAATTTTCAACTTTATAAATTTATCACGACAAGGCCAATACCCAGATGCCCACCTCTAGTTTCATGTTTCTTACACACAATTTAGTATTATCATACAACTAAAAACAAAACAAAATAAAATAAAATAGCAATCAAAATTAACATCAAATCAAGTAGGCAGCAAACTTCAGACCCAAAGGCAGTGGGCAGATTAATCCCAGTACTTAAAATTAATTGTATATTCACCACAAGCCCAAGGGCAGACCATTAAACAAAAACATTATGTATGGTGACTTAACAGTGGCAGTATACACCAATCACCATCCTAGATTTGTATTTACAGTTCACCAAAATGAAGTCATAGCTGTCTAAGATATATAGTTGTTTACTTACCGGGTAATATATGCATGCCCGAGTACAGGAGATTCTCTTACTCCTTCGACTGGATAAAATCCACCCCATCCATCATAGGGGCAACAGACAAATGGTGGTGTTAAATTATCTTTCGACTACATTTACTCTTTCGTTTTCTCTGAACTTCATCATACGTACCTTATTTATGACCTTCTACTGACCAACGTTATTTCCACTCAAGGGTAAAACACTCCAACAGTATAAGTATCATCGAGGAAAACCAATGCACTTCTTAGCAGTTTCCCATTGTGTTTCACATCACAACTTCTCATGCAGGATAGATTCTATCGAGCAAGAGAGAAAACCTCCAGCCACCATCATGTGTGTGTCAATATGGTAATTGACCAAATCATTACACTGCCAAAAAAAAAACAAATGGTTGAAAAGGTTCGAAAGAAAATGAAATTTGCAAAAATGTATTCTCAAAAGCTTTTTTAACACTTTTCATGGGATTACATACAGTTATCTTACCATATACACCAAAACTATGAGCCCGAACTGGACTTTTGGACCCACACTTGTTTCTGCAAATGTGAACAGCAGAAAATGAAATGAAGGGTTCCATTGTACAGGAAGGACAGCAGAATAAAGATTGTCAGTGGGAATATAGATTTCAATTTGAGTCTGATTACCTCATGGGTGCCATAACCAGATGAAGCTCCATGTTTCAAAGGTTTCCCCTCCACAACTGAAGAGCCTGATGCATCTTTCACATTGTAAGCTGAACCACGGCACCCCCCATTTCGATAACCTACAGGTTCTCAGAAAATGTTTTAGAGTAAATGATCAGAAAAGGACACGATTAAAAAGATGCTTTTAATATGATTAAATCAAATCAGAAAGACGAACACAAATGAACCCACCAAAAGATTCAAACTGCACCCTCAGCCTATGCTGAATAGTTTAAATATACTCATCTCCCCTCCTAAAATTAGTAGCAGGCTAGCAGCAACTAATAATAAGTGCTATATAATAAAATTAGTCAGACAATTGAGATCACAAAATCTGCACTAGTAACAACCCATTTCTTTTTACACCCATATTTATTCCCTTTAATAATGTCTATATCAGAAGAAAATGTAAAATACATATGTTCAATCCCTTGTCATCCCAAAAAAAAAAAACTGTAAAAACTTCTTACCATTTTGAACAGAGTAATGACTGTTGCGACCACTGCCATTGTGCCTATAATTTCCACCACGAGTAACCGATATCTCATTTTTCGCATCTACATTAACCTCCAGGACAACCATACAATTAGTCAAAAAATATAATACAAAATGACAGCATAGCACAAAATTAAGCATAATCAGTAAAAGAGTTTTGGTAGTCTCTGAAGACTCTGAAGCTATTATTCAGTAACACAAACAAACATATAATTGACTTCTTATCAAGGGTGCGGACCTTCTGCAGAATCCACAACTTGGGAGGTTTGGGAAGCAGAAGAAGATAACGAGTCATCACTTGCATGTGATCCCTCTGAACGCCGGATAGGAGTCCATACACCACGGTCAGGCCTATCCCTATTTTTCGTTCGCCTTTCCTTCTTCTCAGTACGTACAGCATGTGAATCATTAATGGCTGCCTTATCTTCAGGAAATACATTTGTTTCCTTGTGAAGCAACTGACTGATTGGGGGCCGGGGAAGTTTTTTGTCCCTATCTTGATTCAAAGCCGGAGTTCTCAGTTCACGTTGAGACCCTAGTGATGGTTGATTCTGATGAGGATCTTTGTTAAGAAGTATACTCCTGACAATCCTTCCTTTAGTGTCACGTTGCTGATTGTTTCTGAAAGTTGCTGAACTATGTGAATTTTCGGATGAAATCAATGCATCCTGCGAAGAACAAACAGAAAATAAGACTTCATTAGTTTTTCCTCTTTTCTCATACACCAGCCAAACTAGGAAGTCATCTGAACAGTACAATACCATCTCAGGAGGGTGTTTATCTGAACTTCTCAAAAATCTCAAAAGCTTCGATATTTTCTAAGATATTATTAGAGCTGATAAATTGTTATTTCTTATCTTAAAATATGGTGTTAAGAGTGAGTGGTAATAAAAAGGTATTTTGGCTTATCATATGTCTTAAATGATAAAATTAGAGGAAATTCTAAGATGCTCGAAAAGTAGGGGGCACATACTTTTCTACGGAACTTATAGCTCTTGAAGAGCTTTTGAAACTTATAAGCTTTTTTATTAAAAAAAATCTACCACAAATTTTATGGGCTTGTAAGCTCTCCCAAGCACACCCTCTTACTAAAGAAAGAGAAGACATTTGAAGTGGCTGGCCAGGCCAAGCTTAAGCACACATTCAAATGCAATTAATTAAAATATAAGACGTCTTACAGAGCTTATTAGCTCCTCTGTCTACCTCAAGTGCAAAGAAGCATAGCGATGTGGCATCACAACTAAGTAACCGTTCCTATAGCCTCAGATGGAACATACTAATACCACCATAAGACCCGTACCAACACACCACCCAAAGAAAATAAATATGCAAATAAACGTACTCATGCGCTAAAAATTGTCTAATTCACTGAATTCTCTCTTTTCACTCATTCTATTCTCCACACACTTCAACTTGTAGAAATAAATTGACTTACATTAGAAGTTTCCTTCGCTTTGAGAAGCAGAATTTTTTTCTTCACAATTCCAGTGGATCCCGATCCTCCTACCATAGGTCAAACAAAATCACGAAACTGATGGCTGATGGCAAGTCACTTGACAAACACACAAGAATCTCATAGTCCAAAAACTTTGGTAACGGAAATAAAGGTAAGTTGGTGTCCTCACAGGACAAACATAAATTTGCATTTTGCAGAATCACCGGACAGCTAAGAAACATAAAATCAGCAGTAACTTGGGTAAAATAGCAAAATCATAAAAAATCTAAAGGGTTAGGGATTCTAGCTTTTAAAAGTGTATGATGTGTGTGTGTGTGTCACCAGCTTGGCACTTGAGAGGAAAATATAACATCACATTGACCTCTGAGAAGAATGCAGAAACAAACTTCAGGTCCTTCCATCTAATTTTTGCAGATTCTCAATTTGCACCAAATTCATGCTTCATTGATATATTACTTCGTGTCTTTGACTTTTCTACAGATGGAAACTATCTGTCATCTGAACACTCAACTACCCATATTCCATTAAAGCAAAGTTAAACAGACAAATCAAGCATAGAAATAAATATTAAAGTTTATAAGAACTCATCAAAGCAGCAACGGTCAAAACCACAATCCACCAAAACAAAAACATATGTTCTCTTTTTTGGATTTTTGGTTTTTGGCTGTTTTGGTCGGTAGTGCCCTTTCTGGTAGTTTTGTCACTTCTGGCAGTTGATGTAAGTCCAGATGTGAGGTTCTGGCCCTGGGGTTGAAGGGTTGTACATATGTTTGAGTTTTCATCTCGTTAATAATAGCTATCGTTGGTTTAAAAAAAAAAAAAAAAAACCCACAATCCACCATACTTCAGCCCAAAGATCTGATTGGTACCACTAAAGTCCCATAATTATATTCTTTTAACAAGGTGTGTTATTGTTAGCATCACCATGCCACCAGCAGACCACCTGACATGCAAAATTAGTACACTAATATCCAATATATCTTATCCACGAAATCTTATTGAAAGAAAAATATGAAAATACCACTAAACTATTTGCTCTCGCTGACAATTAAAAGATTTGAATGCCTATAAAAGTTCAACGAAAAAAACCATTCAGAACGACCAATACAAATCGTAAGGAAAATAAAGTGATGCCCTCCAATAAAATAAGTTTTAGTGAGTATTACCAGAATCCCTTTCCGGTGCAGCATCTCTGGAGACAGAAGCTGAAATGTCGGACTTGTCAGCGAGTTGATCATCGTGTTTAGAAACTACCAGGAAAGTTGGTTTATCCTTCCCTCCGAAACCCTTTGAGCTGTCCTTTAAGACATACTGTTGATCGACAAATTAACTTGCTGTAACCATCCACTTCGGCAAAACTAAACTCACTTTGTATTGTGATGCCATCCCAGTGTATAAAAACACATACATAACAAACTTGAAACATTGAAAGGAGAAGTTTTGTGAGAAATAATATGCTACTTTAGAAAAATATAAAGTGATTTAACAATTTCCGGTCAAGCTCATTAATAATTTGAAAGCCACAACATAATATTTGGAAGATAGACCGCTTTGCCTTTATATAGCGAAGCGAATACATGCCAGTATTCAACAGCCAGGTATACGTATAACTCATTAGAAAGAGAGATGAAAAATACATTTCATGCATTACAAACACCACTATTTCCATCTTTGAAGAAAAAGGGCATCATTATACACCAATTGAGCTTTTCTATATATTTCTATGGCTGGACATCTAACATTCCTATATTACCTTCTGATCAAGTATTCCTATAGCAAATAAATGTGGGTATAACAGCACGTTTGGTCAAGTATTTCCACAAGAAACTAAACCTTAGTTACGTTCTATTTCTGCATAAGTAAATATAAGGGCAGAAAAAAAATTCAGCGGGTTCCAATCCACCGAATAAATTTTGGGTGATAAGAATGCATAAACACTACTACCATACGGCAGTAGACCCACCCTTATTAAAAAAATTAATAAAGTAATAAAATAAACAGATGAAGAGTATCAACTTACCATGGTAGAAGTCCTTTTTTCAGAGCCTCGTTTTAAAGAACCTGAGACAGGACTCTTGGATGAAATTCCACCAACTTTTCTTGAAGACTTGCCATTCACCACGGTTCTCTATCAAAGGTTGTCAAGCAGGCAACAGTTTGATGATTCATAAAATCCTCACATGGAAATATCACAAGTTCGAAACAAATTATCGACGTTTCAAATAACAATTCAGCTGCTCATATATGATGACAGGAAATGAGATGTCAGTTTTAGTAAATAAGTGATATAACCCTACCCGAGCTCCAAACTTTGCAACTCTTTTCTGTCGAACATATTCCATTAATGGGGTAACTATTGGGACATTCTTGGGGGCGCCTATAAGAAAACAAAGAAAAAAATATTCATTGTTCAATATGATAGACTAAAGAGGTTATTTTTATACAATATTTTGATTCCACAAGTCTCAATAATCAACAGTCATATAGGTTTCAAGTAAGCATGGGCTTGAAAATATTCAGAACCAACCTGCTCGTTCTGCTTCTTTTTTCTCCAGCTGTATCTCTGCACTGGGAAGATTCTCAACTGGTTTCGCAAGAAATTCAAGGAACTCCAAATATTCATGATCTACACGTTTAACAAAAAAAAAACGGGTGATGGAGTAAATGTATGATGAATCTATGCCAAGTATGACAGGCACACAGAAAATCACCTTTGAATACAGTCCCTTCACGACCATCTTTCTTAGACCATTGTTTTGGTATGCGCTGTGAAGGAGCATACTCAACAATAGCTTTAAATTGAGACCCTGGAAAATATGAAGTACCAGCACACGGTCAAAAAAGATTTTGGCAAAGCAGTTAATATGTGGGGAGGTTACAGATAAATTGAGTAAATTAATCAAGCAAAGAAGTATCAATATATCAAACATCAAAGCTACAAACATGAAGCGAACTTAATAAAAAGCCAAATATGTAAAACATTATCTTCAAACTGGAAAATATAGTCAATACACCCTTCAAATAAGCAAATCAAGGTTACCTTTCTCATTGACAAACACATGGCCATTAAAAAACTCAGCAAATTCGATGACATCCTCTGGTCTTATAAAGTCGATATAAGCTCGAGAATGAGTTAAATGCTTTGTGCTGCAAAGGAATATGTAAAACTTCAGCCCACGACAAATGAGGAAATTTACAAGATACTTTAACAAAGCACATAATCTAACAGCAAACGCAAACAATTCGGCATAAACCTTTCTCCATGAAGAAGTGGAGAATCAGAGAGAACAATACACTAAATGAAAGATGCTTCTTAGTCAATCACCAAAAGGGACAATTTCCAAAAACTAAATGCAAATTAACCCTCCCTCCCCCCAAAACCAATTAGAAGGTAAGAATGGTGCAGAACCAATAATTAAAACAAGTTAATCACACCCATAAGACAAATTAACAAAGTTCTATCATATGATAAAAAGAGAATGGGCAAGTAATTCATAAACATAACATGAAATGGTGACAAAAGAAAGTTCAATTATTTCCATCACAAAATACGGGCCAACACTAGTTACATTGAAATTTAAGCAACGATTAATTGTTATGCGCATCTCCTCCAAAGTAAAAAATAACGGCCAACAGCCCAAACATAATGGATCACAGCAGGCATAAGTTTGGCTGCCAAGCACCATCCCTTGGTCCATGCTATAGCTGACTCACATCCGCTTCCAGCAACGACTCAATTGTTCACTTATTCCATGCCTACCAAGAAGTTACAACCAAGTAGTGGTTTGGGGATAAAGAAATGATCTTTCTATTAACTTGAGTACAGAAGAATCTGGAAAACTCGAATTGTGACCAGGTGTAGGACAGACACAAAAGAAACCAAAATGCCTCACCATATCACAATTGCCAATAGCAAAAATCAGATACCTTTTTAACTGTCAATGACCCGAGTGAATCCAGTATGGTAAATAAAAACCCGGCAAAGACATAATATTGACCCCTCATACTGAGCAGCATTCTCTACCTAAGTGAATGGTAACAAATTCTGAAAACCAAATCAATGCCAGCACTAAATATTACTTCAAAAGTCTGGTCCCTCTTTAAAAATTATCCTACGTGCTTGTGACATTATCGACATCAGAACCTAATAATTCGATAACTACTTCCAATCCATTCTAATAACAAGAACGCATCATATCTGGACACATAAGTAAACATTTCCCCTAAAAAGAATCTCAAATTAAAAAGAAGAAAAGACGCAATTTCATATGCTAGAACCTCACCTCGATTTTCCAGGGCGGAAGGCGAGCCAACCGTAGCGGCCGGAGAATCTGGAATCAATATGCTCGACAAGGTTTGACTGAGAAATCGTGGGGGGCAGGTGCCTCAGCACCACCTTCGTACGATCCAATAGGCCCTTCATGTAAAACGAAAACCCTAATACAAATTCTAGAAGGTAACCAGAAATTAAAATCACTCTTCAACTAACTTAAAAATCCGGCCAAAATAACCCTAAAATGCCCGAAAATCACATCGTGAGCACGCTGTATTCAGCGGCCACACATTCTTCTCCAATTGCCCTAACCTTGGAATTCCGATTTCCAAGTTGCCATGCAGAGAAAGAGAGAGAGAGAGATAGAAAGCCGATGATGGAATTCGAAGAGAGGAAAGTGATGAACGAGGATTTTGAGCGTGTCGCGTGTGGATATATACACAAACTGTGTGTGTATTTGTCTTGCTCGGATGACATGTCCTTTTACTTTTATACATTCCACAATCCAATTGACCGAATTCTCGTACTTTCTAATAATTAGATTATCTTATTTCCAATTCAACTCAATTAATGTACATCCCGTGCGATGCACGGAATAGTTCATATTTTATACATATTTTAGACTTTGTTATAAATATAATTATTTATATTTTTCACATCTCGTCTATTATGAAAATAAAATAAATACAATCAATGAAAAATATATAATATTAAATACTTTTCTTTATACAATATTTTTTATTTAAGGAATATTATTAAACCTTACGGTTTTGATTTGTTTTTTTAAATCAATAATCCAAAATATATGATTGTTAACGTACAAAAAATAATGGAAATAATCCAGACTTTAAAGTAAATCTATTTTTTTATTATTTTACAAATAAAAATCTTCCTTTTTTTTTAATTTTAAAAAAAAATTGGCAAGTTTGATAATGAGGTAAATCAAGTTATACAAATGATTAAATAGTTAAAATGTTATATTAATTATATTTTAAGAAATCCGATTATATAAAAATGGGTAAAAAAAAACATTATACTAATTAGTTTGGTAGGATTGTGATTATATGGAAGTTAAAATAAAATGAAATTTAACCAAAAAATTTGTTCGTGGTTTTTTCCTAAACGTTTGAATTTAAAATTTAGTAACCAAATTTACATTATATCCGTAAGAAAAAAAATAAATAATAAATATTTATTAAAGAGATAAATCAATAATATTTATCACTTAGATAATAAATAATAAATATTTACATGTAAAAAAATAAATAATAATATATTTAAAAATATAAGTCAGAATTTCAAATAAAGTAAAAGGAGGGATAATTCATTTTTTAAAAAAGTTTCTAAATATTTAATATATTGATAAGTATCTCCATAAGAATAATCATACCATTTTAATTTTAAAAAAATTGACAAGTTTGTTAGAGAGATAAATCCAGTTAGACAAATGATTAATTTGTTAAGATATTATATTAATTGTATCATAAAAAATCGGTTAGATAATGTAGATAAAAAATTATAATACTAATTAGTTTGTTAGAAATGTGATAATGAAAACCAAGATAAAATGAAATTTACCCAAAAAAATTGTTTGGAATCTTTTCCTTTATATGTTTGAATTTACAAATTTAATACCGAAATTCTATTATATCACATAAGAAAAAAAAATAAATAATAAATGTTTATTAATATATTAAAATATGTAATCTTGAATTTCATATAAAGTAAAAGGTATGCTTATTCAAATTTATTCTTAAAATAAAAGTTATGATAAACATTTATTGATTCTCTTTCAAATATATTAATAAAATAAAAATAAAAATCTAAACAAATTTTGAAACAAACAAAAAAATCGGATTGATTGGCATAAACAAAGGAAGTGAAATCGGATTTGAATGCTAAAATCAGAACACCTTACCAAATTGAATGCTAAAAGATTCGATTTGATTGGTTACCTAATTGCGTGGGCTGAAAAAACTCAAAAAAAAATTTTACGAATTGAAGAAGCGGGAAAAACACTATATTGAAGCGGGAAAACGAAATGATTATTTTCGGATTGTTCAAATAATTTTTCTTCTCCGTATTATATAGTAATAGATTCTCTAATAATTATTATTATTATTATTTGTTATCCATCTACAAAATCTAATCTTACTAATACAACATCTTTAATAATGAATTTTGAATAAGTTTTGAAAACACAAACCTTAAAATTTATCATTACTAGTATTCGACCTGTGCATTTGCACAGATATAAATAAATTATTGTGAGTCTGTACATATAATGATTAATTATTTTTCTTTCACTTTTTTGCAGACCAAATTTACAATTAAAAGAGTTGGAATATTTTTTTTTTTTAAATTACGTTTATCTGATTGGATGTAATGTATATTTTGGTACGTCTTTTATTTGTAAATTATTTATTATTTATTTAAGAATTTCAAATATATTTTTTATTTTCAAAAAAAAAATTAAATGTAACAACAATAATAACATCTAATCACATTATACGGTCAACACATTATATGGTCAACTGTCATTAATCAAAAGTTTAAAATGATTTTTGTAATTTTGAAGTGATGAGTATTAATTATTTAATGATTAAATGAAAGATTAAATATATCAAAATGTAACGGTTTTTGGAAGGAAAATTGTTAAATTAACACATAGGTAAAATTAAATAGGTTTTATTAAATTCTATTAGCTAGTAATTATATATATATAGATAATAAACAAGTTTGAAAATACAAACCACGACGAACCTTTCATAAATTTCATAAGATCTACATCCACTTGTTTTTCTCTTACATTTAGTGGACCCCGTTCACTTCTTTTTTTAATATATTTAAAATTAATATTTAAATGAATAATATAAAAAGAAAATATGTGAAAAAATAGGTTTATGAAGTTTATTTTTATTTGAGATTTAGAAAGTAACATAGTATTTGGTTTGGGGAAAAGGGAGGGGAGAGTTCAATTTTTTTGCAAGGAAATGAGGTGAAATTTTTTGCTCAAATTTGGCGGGGAGGAAAAATTTTATACTTGATTGTACTAATATGCCTTTCTCAACTCATTAGAACTAGTGCGTGGCCCGTGCGATGCACGAGAAAAAAAATATTACGATTGTATTATAAATTAAATATATAAATAACATTAATCATGATTTATCCATTATTTTTAAATTAAATCGGGTTGGACACAGTCCGACCGGATGGACCGAGAACCGGTTTATAACCAGTCTAGTTCGCTTGAATAAAATAATTGCTCTCGAATCCGTCACCACCAGTCGGTTGGACTGATAGGATCGATACGATTTTCTAAAATAATTTTATTATATTTAAAAATATTTTAAATAAAATTACATATTTAAATAAAATAGAGATTTATAAATTATTTATCAATTAGTTTAAACATTTCAAAAAATTAAGATTAATTGATTGATTATGCAATTTAAAGAATATTTTTAGCGTTCAATTTTTTTTAAGGCACAAATATAAAGACCGAGATTCAAAAACTTTTGTTATATTTTAAATTGAGATTTTATAAATATAGAGACCGAGATTTAATATTGTTTGTTGTTTCTAAGAAAAAAAATAAAAATAAAAACATACACACTTAATAAATCTTAGTCAGATTTTTTAAATAATAAAATGAACTAAAGCCCGAAATTTAAGGTAGCATTTAATGTTGTATGATTTTTAAAGAAAAAAATAAAAAAAATAATAAAACTTACTATTTATAGGCTTCATTAAATTATTGACCTATTTTTTTGCTACTATTTTTGGTAAATGTTAATTCTTATTATATATATATATAGATTACACAATTACTTCATATAAACCCTCATTTTTCAATCTTCAGAACACAGAGGAAGAGGGCCGACTGCGAGACGATTTTGCGAGAAGAGCTCTGCGATAACAAAGAAATTTCAAAAAATTCATTTGTGGTTCATTGATTCTAGCTTATTTGAGGTAATCCTTTTCTTGAACCTTTATCATTTTGTGAGTTTTATCATTTTTTTTTCTTTCAAGGCTGATTTTTATTTTTATTTTATCTTCAAAATTTCTTATCTGCGAGTTTAATCTATCAACAACCATGTTTAAGGTCTTTTCATGTCCCAGTGGTATAATATAGCCTCAATTTTTTCTGTTATGTAATTATTGTGATTCTTTTTGTTATGTTTTTGCTTTTGTTTTCAATGCTTGAGGTTGTTGGTTGATGTTTATTTGTAGTTTTGCTTCTGTTGGGCATACTTGTAGTGATGACTTGGATGTTATATATGTGGCGACATAAGAAACTAATTGTTGGCAGTATTTGAGGAAAAATAGAACTTCATGTTAGCAATATTTGGGGAAAATAGAACTTCATATGCTGCTGCATGGATTTGCTTCATGGTACCTTGCTAATTTCCACAAATGAATATGAGCAATGGTTCTACTCAAACCTTGTAACATATATAAGTTGTTTCTTTGGTGTCCTATGCTCAGCTTTCTCTAATTCATTACGTATTTTCATTGGATTTATACCAGCCAACTTGGGAGTAAAGCTAAGAGTATATTCTTCTGTTTCTTTGCTTACATAATAATCTTTCACTTTTGTTTCTCTTCTTTTATCCATTCACGTTGGTATAGTTGAGAGATGTGTAAATACTAATTACTATGATCCTAGAACATGATGGCACGTCTGAGTCTATCAAATCCAATAGAACGTTTTCATATTTGAGCAGAAAACATCCCAATAAAATCACAGCAAACAAGTTTGCAATTTTTTTCTGTCTTTTTTTCTTGCTTTTGTTCTTCTGGTAGTGATACAGAAATATAAACACATTTTTTTTTCAAGTAGCATAATTTGGTAGATTGTGCTTTTCACTTGGTACCTCATGTTGCAAAGGTGAAGGGCAATGGATACATGCAATTGGTACTAGTTTATGAGCAGAACTACAACAACTTAAAACTTAAAGATTTAGGTTTGATTTGAATCCTTAGCTTGTAAGTATTTTATTTCTTTTTAATTCCTGTCTAGTTCGTCTAGCCAAAGTTTAGAGTTTCTCAATCATTTGTTTTCACTAAATATTTTTTGGTACTCAGTTTCCATCAGTAATCTTCATTTTTTTAATATTATTTCCACAAATGAATATGAGCAACGGTTCTACTTTCATATGTATGAGCACCATGCATTTCTATTTTCTCTTTGCTAAAAATTTTGGAACAAATATTTGTTAGATATATTTCTAGAACCCGTAGAATAAATATTTGTTTGATATATGTTGTTCTAGTATGTGTTTAAAAACAACACCTTCTTTAAAGCTAACTTTTTCTCTATGTGGTTGCATAAGTATGGATAACTTTGAAGAAATGTGGTACGATTTTAGTCGGAGAGTTGTGGCCCACATAATCTACATAATTGCTTTTTATTGTTGCATTAAGACGCCCTCTAAAAAAAAAGGTTACATATAGCATGAGTTCAAAAAGAATTAAGACGCGCCAAGAAACACTTTACAGGATTACTACTAATAAAGATATTAAGAATATTACTAGGATGAGTCCAAGAGCTTTTATGAACTTATGTGCTATGTTAGAAAGAGAGATGGGCTAAAACCTACGCGATGGTCGACCGTGGAAGAACAAGTTGCCAAAACATTATATATATCAACGCACAAAGCAAAAAATCGTGAGGTGAGCTTTGTTTTCGACATTCGGGTGAAACAATTAGTCGACATTTCCACCAAGTATTGAGGGCTATAATTGAGTGTGAAGATAAACTACTTGTACAACCTAATGGTTCAACCGTGCCAGTCGAAATTCATAACAGTAGTAGGTTCTACCTTATTTTAAGGTTATTATTGTCATTAATGAATAAATTTGATAAACTTATTTTTTTCTTTATTAATTAATAATAATATAAAATGTTAGGATTGTGTTGGTGTTATTGATGGAACTCATATACGTGCAAAGGTATCTCAAATAGATGCTTCTCGTTATCGTGAAAGAAATGAATTTCCAACACAAAATGTGTTAGCTGCTTGTGTATTCGATTTAAGATTCACATATGTGCTTCCTGGATGGGAAGGCACTGTCACGGATTCAAGAATTATAAAAAATGCATTAACGAGAGAAGATAGGCTAAAAAACCCTGAAGGTAATTGGAGTTGTAATCTCAAAATGTATTTCATATAACTTTATCTATCATGACACAATAATTTATTATCTTAAAATTGTAATATTGTGTTATAATTATAGGAAAATATTATCTTGTGGATGTTGGCTTCATGTTAACGAGTGGAGTTAAACCTTATAGAGGAGTTCGTTATCATTTGAAATAAGATTCGACAAAAAATCCACCAAGAATTTTTAAAGAATTATTCAATCTTTGTCATGCATCCTTACATAATGCAATTGAAAGAGCCTTTGGTGTACTGAAAAAGCGTTTCGAAATATTATCTTCAGGTGCAGAACTTAATTTTGGAGTGAATGCGCAGAACTTAATTTTGGAGTGAATGCGCAGAAATTCATTTTTGTTGCGTGTTGCTTCATAATTATCTAATGAGTGTGGACCCTAGTGAAGAACTTATTGCTGAGGTAGATGATGATCTTGCAAGACAAGATCTAATTGAAGAGGATAGTTATGTTATTGGGTCTGATAGTGAAGAGGTTGCTCGTGGCGACTTTATAAGAGACTGTATAGCAATAGCACATGAGATGTGGTTAGCTTATGAACTTGATCATTCATAATGTACAGTTTAGTAGTTTACACAATTTTAGTGGTTTTGTTTTGTTAGTTGATTTGAATGCATTATCTTTATTATTTTTTTATTTGAACTTGATTAGTTTTATTTATATGAGATGTTTGGGGTCATGAATTGCTATCTTTTGAGGTTGGGATTGCTGACATTTGATTTTTTTGTTTAAATTTCTAATATACATGTCTCTTTTGTTTTAAACTTTGTAGAATGGGTCCCAGGAAGTATTCATGTCTAACTATATCTGGATAAGATAACTTAACTTGGACAAGAACTATGGATAATGCAATTGTTGATGCTTTTTTTAATGAACATAATAGTGGTAATGAAGTTAATGGTACTGTCACTAGTATTGCATATGAGAACATTATAAAAGAACTTAGTGCCTTGTTTGACATGAATATTGACAAGGAGAAAGTGAATAATCGATAGAAAACTTTGAAGAATTTTTTTTCAGAAATCTGTTATAATTTTAGAAGTGGAATGAGCGAGTTTGCTTGGAATCCAACTACAAAACTATGGGATGCGGAGCCACGAGTATGGGATGCTTTGATTGAGGTTGTAACAATTGATATTTCATTTTTATCATTTTTATTATTATGTTTGTCAGCTTGTACTTTAATTTTATAACATGTTCTTTTATGACTTGTTGTGCATAGGCAAAACCAAAGACAACAACACTGAGATTTACCCAATATTTAAATTATGAGAAAATGGTTCTTTTATTTGAAAATGATAGAGCAATTGGTGAGGATGCAGAGACCGCATTTGAGATGAGAAAGAGGCTAGCTTCATCTACTGAGAATCTATTTATCACAACAATCGATGAGGTTGACAACCTTGTATCTCAAAACGAAGCTATCTTGGAGAATATTGGTGATTCTATTGACGTGGGTAATGATATCTTTAGTTTCTCTACTCAACATCTTTCTATGAGAGCAAAGAGCAACTAGTAAGAAAAGAAAAAAGGAAGATGCAATGAAGGATAAACGAGTTTGAGACTATTACAGGAGCAATAGATAACGTCGCTACTGCACTACGGGAAGGTAATGTGTTATTCAAAGACATGTATTCTCATAAAGTTCCTCCAATTCCTGGCGACGAAACATGGACTTAAATCAAGGAATGTGGGTTTGGTAGTAATTTACTCACTGACATCTATTGTTTTCTTATGAGTGGCACCAACAAACTTTGATGTGTTGTTCAATGTTAGTCAGAAGCTCGTAAGGATGTTATCATGAGAACGATGTTTGGCCCATCCAATCCACCATTGTGAGCCAAAGGTTTTGTCATGTGGTTTGACATGTTTTAGAATTTTAATACATTAGTTAGTTTATTTGAAGTTTAGAATTTAGGTAAAATAGCTTGAGTAGCGAAGGGAAATTATTTTGTGTATGTTGATGCGGTTGTGGCTGTATTGATGTTTGTAAGATTTCATTATACTTTTGTTATGTTTATGTATGATATTTTGTACTTATGTATTATAAATTCTATGTAATGAAATGTGATTTATGATGTTACTTTGAATTGTGATACGGTTGCAAGAAAAAAATATTCACTTTGAAATTTATAAAAAATATGGCTTCGTTTTTTTACCACTACTTATTTGGTGGTTGGTTATTGGTAAGACTACGATTAATAGCAATGAATTATTATTGGCAAGAGTATGGTTAATTGAGTTATGGACAAATATAATATTACATAATAAGGAAGGGCATAGATGTCTATGTAATTTTATTTTCCATCCCTTTACTTTTTTAACAAATAAGGTTTACCATTTTCTCCCCCCACCCCCTGGTAAAATCATTCAAAACAAGGTAAAATTATTATACATCACTTTCCCTCCCTCTCACCTCCCTTTCATTAAAATTCCTCCACTCTCTTTTCCTCCGTTGAACCAAATATACCCAAAGAGTAAGATTGATGGTTTGAATGATGTGACATATCAAAAATTGAAAAAGTAGGTTTAAGGAGTTTGATTGTTAAAGATGCGCTTGTAGCATCCACAACGTTTTAGGTATAATTTTGCCTAGTTGTCAATATAATAGATTTGAGTCTTAAATGATGTGGATAAATAATAAAAAAAAAGTAGATGATATCTACTCCAATGCAATTGTTTTAACTTGGTGTCTAAAATTATGTGGAACAAAATAATTATGAGTATTTATTAAAGTCAAATTGAGTTTAAAACGATGTAAGAACAAATAATCATGAGTTGTTTATTAAAATAATATTAAAAAAAAAAAAAAAANAAACACTTTCGGTCTAGACTCATGTCTCAAAATGGACTCAAGTGGAGACCTAATCCACTTTTTCACATGTCACATCATCTAGATCTAGTGCTTCTTTGTTTGTATTGGAGACCACTTTTTATACAAATGATCTAAAATCTTATGTGGCACAAAACTTTTTTTCCAATAGGCCCAAGCATTGGAGATGCTAGTGGCCCAACCCAATCTAAAATATTTATTTATTAAGTATGATCTACAGCTGATTTTCGTTATTATTTTAGTAATGACAAATTAATTAAAATATTTCATAATAAGTTCAATTTTTTAAATAAAATATAATTATAGATCTCAATGAAAATATAATTATAAGATCCAAGCATTGGAGATGCATATAATAATATAATAAAATATTGAATACAAAACTAATTTTAAATATCAAATTTTTTTATTCTTTAGACAAGGTTTTTTCATATTTTCTCCACCTTATAAATTTCAAAATTAATTAGTAGTTATTGTTAGTGAAATTAATAATTTTTTAAATATTTTCTCTTATTCTCTTAACAGTTTGTTTAAATTTTTTCTTCTTGCTTGATTATAGAAAATATAATTTTATAATTGCACAATACAATTATGTTATTGATTAGGGGTGCACATAATTTGGTCCGAAACCGAATATCTGATTCAGTTTTCGGTTTCTATTTTCTTCAAATTTCAGTTTTCGGTTCGATTTGGATAAAAGTGTTCGGTTATCCGAATCGAACCGATCAATACTATTCATATCATATACTTATAAAAAGTCCATGTATAATTAATGAAGCCCGTGTATTTTAGTTGCCCACCCACACACACACCATTGTTAGGCCCATTTTTCCTGACAAGCCCACAAAATCTAACAATTATAAGCCCAATATTAGTAATTAAATTTGGCTAAAGGACGCATAAATTCTCCTTTAAAAACCTGTTCCCAATCTATAAACCCTATAAAATAATTCCACCTATTTAAATTCGATAGCCTTTTTAAATTCGATGACTGTAAACAATTTAAATTCGATGACGGTAAATAATTCCATAGCCTTTTTAAATTTGATGACTGTAAACAATTCCAACTATTTATTCAAAAGCCTTTTTATTTGAAAACCATATGGTCCATACCGTTATCTTTTATAATTTCATTTAGATCATTTTCAGTTTATCTTAAATTTATTACATTATCTCTATTAAAAATTAATTTGAATTATGGTTAATCATAGGTATATTTTAAGTATATTTTTTATTTTTTTACTAAATCATAAAAAAATTGGTTAATCTTAAATATATCTTAAGTATATCATAAGTATATTATCTATATTCTTTACTAAGTCATAAAAAACTGGTTAATCTTAAGTATATCTTAAGTATATCATAAGTATATTATCTATTTTTTTTACTAAATCATAAAAAACTGATTAATTTTAAGTATATCTTAAGTATATTATCTAATTTATAATTATAACTAAATGACACATAAATAAATAGACAACAAAATCAATTCAAAAAAATAAACTTAATATAAACTACAAATAAACCAAAAAAAAACCTAATTAATTAAAAAAATAAACTAAATATAAACTACAAATAAACCAAAAAAAACCCTAATTAATTAAAAAAATAAACTGAATATAAACTACAAATAAACCAAAAATACCTAATTAATTAAAAAAATAAACTGAATATAAACTACAAATAAACAAAAAAAAACCTAATTAATAACTATACAATCATATCTTTGATTACAGATAAACAATCAAATTAACTTTCAAAATCATTCGAAACACAAATATATCACATAGTAAGCACACACACAAACAACGATCACCAATCGGCACAATAACGCGACAGTAGCCTTCAAATTCTCTACTTAGAGAAGAAATTGCAAGACCTGAGTTACATATTTGCAGTGAATAAAAAAAACTTCTAGATATTATTCAAGCTCCGAGCTTCAAGAAATCATAGATAAACATCAAATTAATTTTCAAAAAACTAAATTTTGTTCCCAGAAATTAACACACGTAATGAAATCATAGATCAATTAACACTCAAAAATCTACTTTATAAAAAACTTCCACAGATTATTCAAGCTCTCATCTTCAAGAAAACCATAGATAAACATCAAATAAACATCAAACTAACACTAAAAAAGCTACTTAATTTTTTTTTTCTAAAAATTAACACACGTAAATTAGAAAGAAGGGGTAATCGGAGCCATCGAAAAATATAAAACGTAGCCCATCACTTTTTCCGACCTTCGAGTCTCCATTTTCACCTCTCTTCTCATCTGACAGAAAGAACATATCGGTTGGCCGATGAGTAAAACAGATGAACTTCAGAAAATAGACTAAAATAGTATCACAACTCACAAGAAAACACAGTTGGAACGATCAAAATTCCACAAGTAGCCATTTATCTATTTTCACCAACCAGCACTGCAAAACCCGAAATCATTTCGAATTCTCTATAGTCTAATAGACAAAGCAAATAATCATCCAATTTACCTCAATTCACAAACAGCAAAGCCACACATAAAACAAATAGCCTAAAATTTATGGTTTAATACCTCAAGAACATTTGGATAACATCAAAGCATCAAGAAACACTCATCAATCAATTCATAATTATTTCCTTTCGTATAATAAAAATAAAACCGCAAAAGCAACTCATCATACATTTCTGAAAACCTTCTACAAGGACACGTTGCGTTTAGCAAGCATATCAGAACCATATTATGCTTTATCCGGGTGAAAGAGCAAATATCCAAAACCACAAAGAATATGCCTCAAAAGAACATACATACTCACATATACACACCTGTTTGAGAAAACCGGCCCCAAAAGCTCGAGTCACCTTTAACGAACCTTTCACTCGGTCATTGATCACACCACAAGCATGATCAGGATGTTCATTTCTAATCCTCGTAACTTCCTATTGTACGAACCACCACAACAATAACAATAAATCGAAATTCAGCCAACAAATCAATGTAACAAACACAAAAAAAAACGNACGACCATGGATTTTGAGCAGACTTTTTTTACCTCTTGAACCGAGTTGATTTGTTCGTTTGTGAGCTAAAAAGCAGTTAAGCTCAGCAGCAAATCTGGCACGCCCTAGGAGTGAAAACCAAAACATTCCATTGAGATTATTTCAATAGATAATGACACATTAATATATGGCAATGATGACAAAATAATCATCCAATTCACAAACAGCAAAGCCACATATTCCAATTTACCTCAATAATGACACATTAATTCAGACAATGGGAATCGGATCTAGGGTTCGGGTTGGCCGGATCTGCATCTGCTAGGATGAATTTCAGGTGAAAGAAACCGTCAATTGCGTAGACGAAGACAAATCCGTCGTCGAAAATGGGGTATCAGAGACTCCGACGTTGTTGATGGATATTTGTTCAGGAAGTAGAATTGAATTTTCTCAATTTCGTAATTCAGACTTAATGGAGTTTGATGTGCGATTTTTTTTTATCTCGTTAAATGGGTAGTATAGAAAGTTAGGCTCGTGCAGAGGGTACTTATTTCATTAAATTTTGTGAATAAATTAAGCCTTTCACAGCTTCTTCCCGCACATTATCTTCTTCCAAGACATCAAAGCTGCTCAGACATTTTTAAATTAAAAGCAAAATTGAAATTTGATTCTAATTCCAAAATAACATATGATGAGAAAATTGAAGTCTTATTATATTTTTGAAACTGATATAAAAGGGTGAAACAAAAATTGGGACATAAATACTTTTAAAATGACATCCCAGAATTTCAAGAAAGTTATTTTTTTTTTTTTCTGCATTTTAGTTTGTTCTGGTGAAATTATTACATAGCTAGCTATTGTTATTTTTGTAAATTATAACTCAAGATTGTAGATATTATTTTAGTCATTTATCCATTTTATCGGATAATAGATAACCGAACCGATCCAACCGATGAATTTTCGGTTTGGATCCGAAACCGAACCGTAAAATTCGGTTCGGTTTTCGGTTTTTAGGTTAGGCAAACCAAAATTTCGGCGGTTCGATTCGGTTTCGACCGATTGAATAGCCCTACTAGTGATAGTCAATAAAAGGTTAAGTGAAGTTAGCTCATTTTCAGACGAGTTTTAATTTATATTTGTTAAATATAAAATAAAAACTAATATTTTATAATAAAAAATTCTATATAATTATAACTGAGTATTATGTACTTACTAAATTTAAGTTATTTATTTAAATAAAGAAAAGTTTGGAGGATAACTGTTTATTATTTTCTTTGAATGAAAATGATTTTATCCTTTCTTCTTATTTGTGATTCTTAAAAAACAACAAAAACAACATTTAACACATTTCGCCGGGGCCTTATAAAGTTCATGATTGGCTATGTTATTTATCTTTAATAACAAATCAATCTTTATCCTTAATAACAAATCATGCATTCTCCTGTTATGTTGGGTAATCATATGTAGACCGAAATATGCGTGAGAACATTAGAAAATATAAGTGCAAAATAAATTTAAAAATTGATTGTAAATACTTATCGATATAACTATCACAATATTACAATAGAATTGATATCTCAACTTTAATAACGAACTAGTATTCGACCTTGTGCATTTGCACAGATGTAAATAAAATTAAATATTATAAGTTATATTTATGTATATAATATAAAAATTATAAGTTATATAATTGTATTATATTTCAAACATATAGTATTATAAATTATATTTATGTATATAATATTAAAATTATAAATTATATAATAGTATTATATTTTAAAATTTGATCATTGGTTAAAATAAATAGTACACACGATCTGATTGTATACGAATCACTATATTGATTGCATAAAATGCAATAAATATATATATTTTATAATTTTGAGTGATCATGACCAATTAATTAGCTGAAAAATATTACATTTATTATAACAATTGCTTATGTGATTTTAAGAAATTTTACTATGACATAAAAAAAATTAATTTATTAATAAACAACATCTTCATCATATAAAAAAATATTGATTTTAGTGTAAAATATAATTTTATGTAACTTTCATATATTATTTAGTATAAAATATAATTACTAATTTTAATATTAACTATTATATTATTCAATAAAAAATATAACTATTAATCAATTAACATAAAATATAATGGTTTTTGTCTTAATTAACCCAAAAATGTAATGAAATATTTTCTTATTAATGAGATTGGGTGTATTAATGCCACATAAATAAAATTTATTAGGTTCTATTTATTAGGTTTTATTAATGATTTGCCACATAGGTAAAATTTATTATGTTTTATTTATTAGGTAAAATTTATTGCTTAGCTAGCAATTATATATATATATAGATTCCTACGATTTTCTATTCATTTTGTAACAAGTCATATAACAAAAATCATCTAAAATGTTAAATTTATAATTATTATGCGAATATTATTTATTGATAATATTTGAATATGTTAAATTTTTATTATTCCTAATTATAAACAGGATCTAAAATGACAACTGTTTTATATCGAGTGAAATAAACACATAAATTATGTATTAATTATTATATATCATAAATAAAATAAAAAAATAATTATCAATACTCAAAACTATTTTTATACTAATCAATATTTTACATTCCTTTAATACATGCAATTTATAATTATTAGCCCGTACATCGCATGAGCTTCATGCTAGTTATGACAATAAGTTAAGGTAAATTATGGAGTAATTGTACAATTTTTTTGAATTCAAGAATATCTTTTCAATTTTACACTAAAAAAATTTGTCTGATGTAAATATTATAAGTAATCAACAAATTTGTGATTTTAATTGGCAATTATGCGATAATATTCACATTTACAAAACCAGTGCTATAAATTGCCACTTAAAACACAAATAGACATAATACGAGTCACAAAACCAGTACAAATTTATTGCACCTAATTCACCTACTTCTAGATACAAAATCTGATATGAGTTATATCTATAGTACATCATGTCGCACCCTATTCAGTAAATATGCAGACCACATATCATTTACATAATTGCAAATTGACTATTCCAATAATTTTTCACGCTCTAATATTTCAACACCTCTCATCCCTAACAAAATCAAAATCTTATAATAATTTGAAAAATATCCAAATCAATACTCTGCCAGCATAAAAACTGAACACCACCAATTTTCCCATCCAAATACATGATGTCCCATGTAAAACTAACAAAATTGGCTAAAGAAATACCAAAAAAATAAAAAAAAGTAAGAGCAAAATACTCAGTCAGATTTCCCATTTCCACAAAACAGTTGAAAAAGTTGGAAAATGAAATGCTTTGCATATTTTATTAGATTGTGATGGATATAATGAGACCATGATAATATGATATGATTCTTTTCTAACTCCCAAACACAATCTGAAACAAATCCAATGATTTTTTTATTGTTATTCAATGCAATTTTCAAGTTTCAACCCTACCCCCTACCTCCTACCCACCCCACCCCACCCCCCACACCACATCAAAAGCAAAGAATCCAGCAAAGAGGTTCAAGTTGGCACTACACTAAAAGTAGGGGTTTTTGCCCCTTGGCAGTCATTTTTTCTACTGCCCTTCACCACTACCATAGAAAGAGCTCCCAACAAGAAGGGAACAACACTAAACCTGCACACCCTCTTCAAATACATCCATCTTTATCCAGCCTACAGAACAAAGAAATACCCATCTTCCCTGGTAAGCCAAACAGCCCCTAAACCCATGTGGATGTGCCTCTGTCGATGTTGTATCTCCATCTTTGTGTGTTTATGTACAATTGTGTTGATGAGGGTTCTTGTTAAAACGAAGAATCCTTCGACCCATTTTCTCTATCGATTCTTTTTTTTCTTAAAAAGTTTTTACAGTAACAAATTTGTTTCATTTGGATCCATGTATAACGGCTGTAAATGTTCTTTCTTGCAGGTGTATACACCGTATAAGTATAGACCTTAACTGGGTTTATGGATAGGAGAACCCCACCTGGGAATTTTTTCCAGTATGCTCCAACTGGAGGCAATGGTTCACTCCAGAGGTGTACTTCACTCTCAGATCGTGAAAGGCAATTCCTCTTAAAGATTGTTATTTTTTATGAATATATATATATATATATATATATATATATATATATTTATTTCCTCTTGAATTATTTTGTATCAATTGGATTCTTTGGATCTTTAAAATCAGTTATATGAGTGCTCTAATTTGAATCTGAGTTGTTAAATGTTGTGTGGTAACTCTGTTCAAATTTTTCGTGGCATTCTCGAAAAGTTGGCTTTGCTTGTCTTTCAAAAAGTTGGCTTTGATTGTCTCTGGTTCGTCTGTAACTGGTTTAATTGATTAACGGGTGTGTGGGATAAGTTGCATAATTCTGTGTGTATGCAAAAGTTTCAACATGAATCACCCAAGATCTTGTCATTGTCATACTATGGCTTGCATTCGAATATGGCATATTACTAATTGTTATGATATCCACATTTAAGCTTTGTGCTGCTTTGTTAGATTCTTATTTTCCAATATCGATTGGTCGTTTCTAATTTAATTAGAACATTTTCAAAATCTGACACGTGCTTGGTCGAATATAAAATTAGTTTTTGGATTGTGGTACTTGTTTGACAGATGAGTGAAATTAAACAATATACGCTTAACGTCATGCGGAAAATTTCCTTATGCTCCGCGAGTTACTCATTTGGAATTTCCAACTGTTAGTGAATATGATTATTCCTAAATTTGATTTGCTATGTTTTGACGCTTGCAGGTATTTGGCAGACCTATTGGCAGAGAGAAACAAACTAGGGCCATTTGTACAGATTCTGCCAGTTTGTAACAGACTTCTTAATCAAGGTATAGTAGTAGTTAATGCTCCTTGTACAGTTGCCAGTTTGTGTAATTTATTGTCTACAGAATTTTTGTTTTGGTGTTGTAATATTTCGTTGTTTTAAGTTGTATGGTATGACAAAGGTGTTTGTGTAGATTTGGTGATATAATTCTTGGTCTGTAATTAATCGATCAACTTAATTACAACAATACTTTCAGATCACGAGATTCTGTTTTCAATTTCCGTTGCTTTGAGATTATAACGGGTTCAAGATAGTGACTTTAAAATATTTAACTCTACCTTCCCTCTCGAACAACATGAAAAATGTGTATTTCATTGATTAACATTTGTTAGATTGCACAAATAGCATTGTTTAGTAAAGAATGGAAGTGAACTTATTCTTAAATTCTGGAACTCATTATATAAAACCTTTAATTATAGCATAATGTTTTCACTTTAGCTTGTCCTGAAACAATCATGATGCAACTTCTGCAGAAATGCAACTGTGTCTAACGGGAAAAGGATACAAAACAAATGATCTATCAGAAGTTAACCTGACAATAATATTTCTATATATTATTTTCTTGCTTAGGCGTCTGTTACGTAATTGGCATTTTTGGACTAGTTGTAGAATTTGTTTATGGGAAGATAACAATTAGCTTAAATTTACGGAATTGGAATTAATGCAAATATGGCATCCTGATTATTGCGCTAGTGCAAGATTATCGAGATTATGATGATACAATAATTGGCTGCTGTCTTGTCAACTAGATGATTTGGCGACATCAATGGTTAATCCTGGTGTTCTTGCTAAAGTCACACGTTAAATTGAGACTCAAGTATCTGTCATTCGTAAAATGAATAGATTAAATGCTGCTAACTCATTGTTATTACTTACACCTCGCTTATTTATTCGATTGCCATCTTTGTTGTTCCTTCTTACTATAAGCTCCCTTTATGGTTTCAAATATATTTTATCGATATTCTATTTCTATTTCTATTTCCTCAACCCTTTTAAAAATTGTTTATACTTTGCAGAGATCATTAGAGTATCTGGGATGATATCTAACCATGTTGCAGAACTCGAAAGATTGGGACATGGCCATATGTACCGATCAATGGGTGAACCCCTTAATGGGGGACATATGAATATGCCGGCATGGAATGTCATGCGAGCTGAGGTCAGTGGCAGTGCATAATCATCCTAATAATCTTGATACTGTAATAATATGTTTATTCTGTTGCTTTTATTTCTCAAAAAAAAAAAAAAATGCCTTCGTAATAGTAGATTGTTTCAAGCACGCCATTTGTTGAATTTTTCCATTGCCTTAAGATGAAGCACAAAACTATATTCTATCGTGATTTTTCCAATTAAAATAGGACTACACCAGGGGTCAACATTGAGCCCTTATTTATTTGTCTTGATGATGGATGAGGCCACAAGGGACATAGAAGGTGATATCCCTTGGTGTATGCTCTTTGCTGATGATGTGGTGCTAGTTGACGAGAGTAGGACAGGGGAAATAGGAAGTTAGAGCTGTGGAAGGACACGTTAGAGTCGAAAGGCTTCAGACTTAGTAGGACGAAGACCGAGTACATGACGTGCGCTTTCAGCATGGCTACTCATGATGATGGTGACGTTAGCCTTGACGGGAAAGTGGTGGCCAAGAAGGAGACTTTCCGGTATTTAGGATCAATGCTACAAAAGGATGGAGGCATTGATGCTGATGTTAGGCATAGAATTGCAGCCGGTTAGTTGAAATGGCGTCAAGTTTCGGGCGTTCTCTATGATAAGAGGGTGCCACAAAAGCTAAAAGGTAAGTTCTATAGGACGGCGATTCGCCCGGCGATGCTATACGGTGCTGAATGTTGGCCTACAAAAAGGCAACATATCCAACAACTAAGTGTAGGAGAAATGCGTATGTTGCGTTGGTTTTGCAGGCACACAAGAAGGGATAGAATCCGAAATGAGGATATTCGAGATAGGGTCGGGGTGGCTCCAATTGAGGAGAAATTGGTTCAACATTGGCTGAGGTGGTTCGGACATGTCCAACGAAAGCCTCCTGATGCACCGGTGCGTAGGGGAGTTCTACAGCGGGTCGAGGATGTAAAGAGAGGTAGAGGTCGGCTTAAACTTACTTGGGAAGAGTCGGTTAAGAGAGACCTTAAAGATTGGAATATCTCCAAAGATTTAGCGGTGAATAGGAGCGCTTAGAGGATGCTTGGATACAAAATTTATCCAAAAAATCCAAACATTTTTAACTCAACCATTTTTTTTAACTCAACTTTAACTCAACCCAACTATCATTAATATTATTAATATAATTAAATAATATCAACCAATCATTCTTACACATCACATTAACCTTAATTCACTATTCATCCACTCACATAATTTTAACTAACTATCACTTCAAATCTCTCTCTCATACTTTTACATCAAATCAACTTTAATTATTTTATTTTAAATATTATTTTAATATACCCACTAACAACTAACCATACCACATTTTTCAAAATTAACCAAACCAAATAAAAAAATCCAAACAAATCTAAAAAAATTTATATCCAAGCATCCTCTTAGAGGTTAGCAATCAACGTGCCAGAACCGTGACTTTTGTTCCTTTCTCTTTTGCTCCAATCTCTTCCTTTTGTTTCGAGCCCTTTTTGTGTTTCTCTTACCATTGGTTCTTTTGGGTTTCATCTCTAGCCTACCCCGACTTGCTTGGGACTAAAGGCTATGTTGTTGTTGTACTTTCTTACTAAGCATAGCTCCCTGCATGAATATATAAACTTTTTTTTTTTTTTTTTTNGAAATAAATTAATTGTTCATAATTAGGTCGAAAAGTAATCTCCATTTGGATTGTTGCAGTCGTATTTGCATCAATAACACCTGGTAGGCTACACGATTATTTCTAGAAAGTTGATCATGTGCAAAATTATATAAATTTTGTCAGGAGGATAAGCTCCGACAGAAAATGGCTCCATTTCATCCATCCCCTTTAAACTGGCACGTGGTCCCAGGGACACCCACAACCCCAGTCATGAAGAAGGTTATCCGACTAGACATTCCCGTGGAGAAGTATCCAAATGTAAGTACCTTTTTTTTTCTTTTTNTTTGATTGCCTAGCATCATTTACGAGTTTTCAGTTCTCATGTTGTTGAAAGAACCATGACTACTGACCAAAATCCTTTACAGTATAATTTTGTAGGTAGAATTCTAGGACCTCGCGGGAACTCATTGAAAAGAGTTGAGGCCATGACAGAGTGTCGAATTTATATAAGGGGTCAGGGGTCTGTGAAGGATTCGATTAAGGTATAGATGTGCTTTACTTTCACTAAAAAAATTCAATTTACTATGATAAAGGATGAGAACAAAATTACCTCTGAAATTTAGCCTCCATTCCAAAAATATAATATAATAAAAAAAATTGTTTTTGCTCTACAAATACACTCCCTTCAATGGGTGAACTTCGTGAAATAAGGTATACCTTTTCCAATATTTATTGGGATATTGATTTGCATCTGCATAACAAATCTTTTGATTTGTCACGAAATCTTGTGTTTTGTCTATACAGGAAGAGAAGCTGAGAGATAAACCTGGATACGAGCACTTAAATGAGCCCCTCCATCTCTTGGTAGAGGCCGAGTTTCCCGAGGATATAATAGACGTGCGTTTGGATCATGCAATGGCAATACTTGAGAACCTTCTAAAACCTGTGGTATGTATGCAACGTGAACTTATGCATTTTCTTTTACCGTTTACTCCATTATGTAATATGTTTAATAAGAAAAATTTCCTCCGAGATTCAGTCTAATTATATGAAATAAATATATGTATATAAAAAAAATATAGAGATCTTCTCAAGTTGCAAGTAAAGCCCCTTTGATTTTTTTGGATATATTTCATAAATTACCTTTCTCAACTAGTGCAGTTTCTAAATTGTAGATTACAAATATATGTTAAGTGGTATTTTAAGTGATAAATTTATATTTTCCTTAAAGGGAAAAGGAAAAGGAAAAGAAGCTCCTTTGTACTTTTTGCTAATTAAGAAAGACCTAAAAAAGTTTTGAAATACAGATGCCTCAGTCTTATTTTTGCCTTAGTACTAAGGGAAAAACTGTGAGATGGAATGACCTAAAAGTGGATTTTTGTTACTTCCAAATTGTCATTTTTTTTTTAATTGGCCTAATCTCGGGTTCTCTTTGTAGTCCTATTTGATAATTTTGTAATATAACAATTGAAGAAATCTTTTCCCTTTGTAATTTAATTTTTACTTCTCTACATATAAATATGCGCCATTTTTATGCTTACTTTGCAGGACGAGTCCATGGATGTTTACAAGAAGCAGCAGCTAAGGGAGTTGGCCATGTTAAATGGCACTTTCAGGGAAGAAAGCCCGAGCATGAGCCCAAGTATGAGCCCCAGCATGTCCCCCTTTAATAGCACTGCCATCAAACGAGCTAAAACGGGAAGATAAAATATCCCCTTTCATCATATCACAAATCTAGANAAAAAAAAAAAAAAAGAAGAAGAAAGTTGTGATTTTTGTGCTTTTAGTGAACCCGATGTCCAGATGACATCCAAAGAAACTTAATACATGATGCTTGGCTTCAAGTTAAATAACATGCACGTCCCTTCAACCAAGATGATGGCAATTGAGCTAACGAAGTTTATCGCATTTTTGCTTTAGGAAGTAACTTTGTCTGCTACTTATTTAGCTGCAATAATGTTGATTTTTGTGCCTCACTCTTTTTGGTTAGTTACAAAAAGCTGTAGTACTCTTACAATTCACATATACATTTGTGTTTCTTGGTCAGGGCATGTATGCTTAAATTTTGTTATAGGATGGTTGTGAAATTTTGGTTACAATTTACAATCTATCATTAGGTTGTGTTGTGGAACTGTGAGTTTTATCATTTATGATTGAAATAAAGTGATGATGCACTGATGCTTGCTTGCAAAGTTGCATTTTTAACCTTCACATTTCATAACCTCATATGGACTTTAATCACATCTCCCAAACATTACAAATTCTTGTGTGAGTTGTCTAATCGTTAGGTAGGTCGATGCGTCATATTTTTTCAACCAAAAAATTCGTACGTATGTTAAGAAATGTCGTGTTTTTATTTTTTGTTATTTTTTATAGTATGACATTTTAATTTGAAAGTATAATCCGATGAACAAAGATTAAAGAGAACTCTACGTTGTGGAATGTCCAATTATGTCTTAAATGAGTCTGAAAACATTCGAGATATTCTGGAATTTTTGTGGGACAATGATTGTGAGGACCGCATAACCTCAAAAAGGCATGCAACAAAATGTGCCTCTTATGTCGTAAAACTTGCTCGTTTCCATGGAGCCTGCATTTGCTTTCGCCATCGAGCAGTAGCTTCGGGCTTTCAGATCTGGCGTCGGTTCTAGCTAGCCGTTTCCATGGAGTTTTTAGTTTCGGGGTCCGATTCTGTTGCGCTTTGGGCCCTGTTTGTGGTCTTGTTATTTGTGGTTGTTGGCTTCGTTCCGTTTGGGTTTGTTGTGTGTCGCTGGTTATAGTTGGGGAGGTAGTAGTTTATAGTTAGTTTAGGTGTTTGTCTGTTTTCTTGTTTTAGTATGTGTTCTCCTAGTGGAGTGTTTAGTTTGGTTTTGTAAAGGGTTGGGTCAGCAGTTCGGGTTCAATGCTCATGCCATTGCTGAACTTTTTGAACCCAATTCTTTTGGTTTTGTGTGTCTAGGGTGCTACGGTTAGCATCTCTCCCGATTCCACCTTTTTGGGTGCTTTTATAGGGGCTAGTGTCCCTTCGGTCTTCATTGTAAAATCTCCTTTGTTGAAGGAATATAAATTCTATCGTTTCGAAAAAAAAAAAAAAATAGATATTATTTTATCTCATNGGATATCACTCTCACTACAAATCACTCAATCAATATTATAATATTTTTATATAGCATGAAATTTAACCTTTAAGATATTTTTATATAGCATGAAATTTAACCTTTAAGTTATCTTATATTAATCTCAATCTTAAATCTACCTCTTTTTTAATAAAAAAACATTTTTTCCTTTTAAGTACATTCAGGTGAAACAAAATTATTAAAAAAACATCTTATATTCGACCACAGCCTAAACTATCATATAATATAACGCTTTAGACAAGATACCTATTTTATCATAATTTATCGTGAGGATAACAAATAAGTAACAAAAATGTTATTTATTATTATGATCTATGGGACACAACATATTCACAAAAAGAAGAAATTTTACAAATATCGTGGAATTATTGAACAAAGCAAAATCTCATAAAGTTCCAACAGTAACACACCATCGTTTCATTCTCTCAACTGTGTTCAATACAAAGGCACCAAAAGTCAACCAAATCAAAATCCAGCAAAATCATAAACCATTCATTTTTGTCTTTTTCAAAGAAAAAAAAAAAGGAGAAAAGCTCAGACAGAGGCATAAAATAACATAACCAAAATCCTTAAAACAAGGAACAACATTCCCAACCCTCACTTTGCCAAGTCATGCAGTCGGTGCATTATTCTGCTGAAAACCTGCCTGATCCCCACCACCTCCGGGAGGAGGAGGAGCCGGCTGAGGCTGCACCCTATTCTGGTACCCCTGAGGATACAGCTGATTATTACCCGGTACAGGTGGTGGCTGCATATAACCATGCGGCGGATAATAATGCGGGTAAAAATTGCCCTGAGGCGGGTATCCATACTGCTGCCCTTGCCCGGGCCCACCTCCCGAGCTCTGGCCCAAGCCCGACGGCCCGCCATCCTGAGCTGGCACGAGAGCCCCCATCCTCTGTGGGTCCATCGATGGATAATAAGCCCTGTCCTGCTGAGGC
The DNA here is from genome assembly GCA_008636005.1 of Striga asiatica. NCBI lineage: Eukaryota > Viridiplantae > Streptophyta > Magnoliopsida > Lamiales > Orobanchaceae > Striga > Striga asiatica. The sequence continues at coordinate 257,874 of BKCP01007404.1, forward strand.
ATCAAAGGCGGGATATTGAAATACGGAACAGGCGGCGGATGTGGGCTGGGCCCACCGGGCCCACCGGACGGAGGAATGTTCTGCTGCTGTGATATGACGGCCCGCGGTAAGAGCCCGCTGTGTGCCACAGACGATTGCTGCCCTGATTCGGCAGACGGGCCCTCGAGTTCGGGCCTCTGGGACTGAGGCCTGCCCCAGAGGAGCTTGAGCCGCAAGCCCTTGATAACGAGCTTGTTCGAGAGCTCTTCAGCTGCTTTCTCGGCTCCTTCTCGAGTTGTGTAGGTGACAAAGGCGCAGGCCCGCTGAAGGACGATTTTGACCGACTCGATTTCTCCGTGAGCATAGAAGCTGTCACGAAGGTCTTGCTCGGTTATCCTTGCGTCGAGACCACCAACGTACAGGGTTTTTATGCTCTCGTCCTCGGGAGGTTCTAAAGAAGGCATCTCTCCAGCCTTGTTCAGAAGTTTCAAAGCCACCGGGTCATTCACTCTGCAAAAAAGCATTCACCATTTTTTAATTTTTATCAATTGAGAGTGAGAAAATGCTTGATTTAGAAGATTTGTCTTTGTGCGTTACCCATAGTAGCGGTCTTTGATATTTTGTTGAGACAATTCACCTTCAACAGGCATCTCGTGCCTGTAAGGGCACTCTGGGCCTCTTGTACATTGGCCACGAACATAAAAACTGCAAACGTGAGCTCGGTTTCTCTGGTAGTATGGTTTAGTTCGTTGGAGTTTCATAATAGTATCGTTTGGACGCACCTTCCCATAAGAAGATTCATAATCTATACCTGCTCTAGCCTGCGTATAATTGAAATGGATATATCAAGATGAGAGCGTGACAAGTATGGACTACAATTGGACGGGCAAAGCAGAACATAAAGATGCATGAGAGCGCTAACTAAAGATGGGAAGAGAACCATATCTCTGGAAATAGAGCCCAACTCTCAAGTCACTTAAACTCTTATAATTAACTTGGTGATATTGAAATCCGTAAGTTCTATGATTTGAGGACAGTACAAATGCAAATGAAACCATGAGCAACACCAGGTATTTCTAATCACAAAAGAAAAAACCAACAATAAATATCCAGCACAAACTAACGTTAGTACATGTTACCAAACCTGTCTCCTAACCAAGCATCCAACACCAGTTCAGGCAGAGCACAGCAAATAGACTCACTTTGATGAACAACAATTTGTGAAACACAAGTCCAATTAAACTACATGTATAAATCGATTTAAGGAACTTGACTGAAAATGATCATCAACGTGAATAGGAAGATGGCTGCTCTTGGTGAAACTTGAAAGAGAAACATACCCTGCGATCATGCTCCTCTGCAAAGTACTCCCTATTCACATCGCTTTTTGGAATGGCATCATTGGAATTGATACTCAGAGCAGTATCCCGAACCTGAACAGGGAGCCCATATTCAAGATCCAAAAGGCAAACTTGACACACATTTTTCAGCTTACTGCAAGTCTGGCAGATCTCAGTCTTCTTATATCTTGCATCACGGCCAGGCCTCCACCTGAACACGGTGAAGGGCCTAGTACAGATCTTGCACTCCTTATCATAATCAGCTTTTGTCTGGACCAAGTTAAGGGCATTTTATAATGAGAACTTGCACAAGAAAATAACTGTCTTTGCAATACAACATTAAAGAGCCAGTTTAAATCTCAGACTACGGCCATTTTCAAATAAAAATTCATGTTTAAAGAAAATAAAATAAGATGGGCACATCGTCACAAGTAGATTTCGACACAACCAAGTTACGTCTTCATTTAAAACAAAGAACACAACAAGGACCAAAAACCCTAGAGAGGTGATATTCCCAAAAAATCATCATTACATCAAGTTTGGGACAGAAAAACTACTAAAGTCCAAAAGGAACTCCCAACATTTGAGAGAAAGCCAAAAACCATCATCACTCAGTACGTCCCACTGATTATTTCTCCGACTTCAAGATTCAATTTTTATTAGCAGAAGTATTCAATTAAACAGCTACTGGAAGCATCAACTCTTAAGTTACCATTCGAACATAAGGATTGTCTCCAAGGCACGATTCGCAAATGATAGGGAAGTCAGAACGCTCCCACCCATCAGCTTCTGCATCCCTCAGCAGCCTATGAGCCATTTTTATCCAGAACTCAAAATTTCTTGATATTACGCTGCAATAGTAAAAGATCAAATCATGGGTAAAATTTGAAGTATTCAGGTAGATGCAAAGAACCAATTTTGCTTTTCAACAAAAAACCCTAATATGTCAAGTCCTAGGTCACTTTGTTGGACCAGATACCTTGCGTTTTTCCCCCAAGTAAGAAAGATAAAAACGAGAGCTTCCAAATGATAAAAGGGCGTGGTTGTAGATCTGGAGAGCGAGGGGCACTGGCAGTTTACGGCGGGGTGGAAGAGAAGCGTCGACGGAGGGGGCGTAGATATTCGCAAAGTAACGAGACAAAATTATATTAATCCCGATAATGGTAACATGAACATCTTGGAACATCTCCAATACTTTTATTTACATTTGGAATACTCGTTTGTAATTAATTAATTACAAACAATATTAAACAGTAATTAATTATAAATATTAAATAGTAATTAAATACTCGTTTGTTTGGAACAATATTAAATAGTAATTAATTATAAATATTGGAGTTTGAGTCACTCCATGAATTATTATTGATCATCTTAAAAAAAAAATTTAAGAAGAAGAAAAAAGAATAATTATAAATTAAAAAAGAGTATAAATAATAATTATAAATTAAATATGTGTAGTCAAACAAGTGAAATTATCTTGTATATGAGAATATAAAATTGTTTGTTTAAAATATTAAAAATACTTAAATTATTATATTAATATATATAAAAATGTCTAAAATTTTTTATATTATTTTTGAAAAGTGTAAAGTCACCTACAACTTTTCTAAACTATTTTGAAAAGAAACGTATCTAAATGTTGTGCGTAGTAAATTGAAAATCTTGCGCATAGTAAATAAAATGTTGACATCAATAGAGATTTCGAACATGATGCTGTATTTTTTTTATTTTTTTTTATCTATTTGAATTATACTTGTTAAATTTTAATAATATTTTATGTGATTTATTTCACTTTGGTCCTTTGAAAATCCAGCTTACCATATTTGAGAAGCCACATAATAGCATCTCCAATGGTCAAATGTTGTATAAATTACATTCTACATCAACACATTTAATAAATTCATCATTTTTTCATCTCCAATGTAGAATGTGATCACAAATATTGTGATGACGTGGACATAATTAATGTCTACAATGTAGAAGAAAATGTGGTTCATCCATATTCTCCTCTACATTTTAGCTAACCAATGAAAAAAAAGAGAGAAATATTCTTACCAATTTCAAGCTATCTAATGATTTAATTAATTTTATTTTTTATTTTTAAAATTTTAATATTGGTAAGTATATAATATTGTAGTTAGACTACATTGTGCATTGGAAAAAAATTTTTAATTTCATAGTTATAGACTTAATTTTTTTCTAACATAGTTGGTAATTTATTTAATTTATTGACATTTGATAAAACTTATTCTACAACAACATTACAACATTGGAGATGCATGAAAAATCCCAAAGACTGGGGGGGGAGCATTTGGTCCCACAGGGATCATGATGATTGAGCTCTACACGGCCAAGCATGGCCTCCTGGATTTCCACAGCATCGCCGGTCCACCAGAAATCTTGAATGAACTTAACTCTTTCATTCAAGAAATCGAAAACTACTTAGGTTACTAATCCAGGGGGAAAAATCGGATCTTTGTCATAAAATTCAACAATAATGTCTCTTTCGCTCTGCTTCACCCAAGCAATCCACCACTCCAAACCCTCCACTCAAAGAATCCCACTCCACAAACCTCTAAAAGGCCATAACAGAATCTCTGTCAGGCCAAGAAACCCCACATACTCGAGATTTTCCTGTAATATCAACCATCGAGGTGTTGGTGAAAACTTTGAGAACTTAGCTGGAGGAGTTGTACCTCCTGAGAAGGCCAGATGGGAAGATTGGCTGGCCGCTGCTGCTAGCTTGTACCCTCTCTATGTGACTGTTGGTGGGGTGGTGGCCTTTTTTAGACCCACCACTTTTTCCTGGTTTGTGAATTTGGGCCCAACCTCTTATAGCTTAACTCTTGGGTTCATAATGCTGGCAATGGGGATTACGCTGGAGCTCAAAGAGTTGATTAATTTGTTCAGGCAAAGGCCGTTATCGGTGAGTTGATCAAGAATCAACGTTTCCACATTTTTATATTTGGGGCTAATGCAAAAACTATACGAATTTGTCTAATCACGAAAATATTAAGTTTATGTTTCGAAATGCGCTGTCTTTCTACATCTGTTTCTCTTTTTGCAAATTGTGCCTTATAGATGCATTGAACTTATTTGACAATACATTAAGTGATTAAAGTGGTCGTTGGTTGCACTATGTAAGGTAATTTTTATTTTGAAAGATGTGTTGAGCTCTGTAGTTATGCTAAATCTTAGGGGCACCTTTTGTAGTTACCTATTATTGTTTTGAAATTTGAAAGTTTCTATGCCTGTGATTTTGTGAGTGTCTTTGCGTGTGTTTTAAAAAGAACGGAGAAGACAGTAAACATAGCTTAGAGTTGTTATGCAGTTTTAGTACTTATAAGTTTGTTTCGTTAAGGAAATGCATCAGAGGTGTTGTTCCTGGATTTATAATGCATATGATAATGAATTATATACATGATCATATAGAATTTTTCTTACCAGTGATTTTATGAGATTAGTCAGTCTCTAGTTTGGGAAATTCTTAGATGCTTGGAGCTTGGACATAGGGTTATTGATAGGATGTGGAATTAGTGCTTGTTTGGAAGCTTGCATACTTGCGACATTCTGTGTTCTGAGTTATGTCGATTTTGAAAAGTCAGGACATGCTAATCTTTGTCACTTGTGAGTTTTCATTGGGAGTTGTTGCCTGATCTACATCTTAAAGAATCTGACTGGGTCATTTTTTTTTAAAAAAAAATAAAAATATGAACAATCACTACGCGTCAAAATAAAAAAAAAAAAAAATAAAAAAATGGCCATGATGGCCAGATATATATTGTTTTGAAATTTCTATTTTTCATTCTTTTTCATTAGAAGAAAATATTTATTACTCAACTTCATTAGCCTCTATGAGAGGGAAAGTTCTAGTTATGAAAAAGGTCATGATTTTTTTTTTTTCTTCTGTAATATTGTCTTATCAGATTCTCTACGGGTGTGTTGCTCAATACACAATAATGCCTGCTTTTGGAGTGATTGTTAGCAAGTTGTTGGGGCTTTCACCTTCACTGTCAGTTGGTTTAATATTACTATCATGTTGTCCAGGCGGAACAGCATCCAATGTGGTAAGACTACTCGCGTATATTTCTTTGCATAATTGTGTGAATTCATCTTATATATCCAAAATATTTACATGCATATTTTACCAAAGTAATTTACTGTATAAGCTAAACACATTTGCATATGTCTTCTTATGGATAAGCACCTATGCGTTTATGCCTCCTGAAATAAGTCATAAGTTCAGATTTTTAGCCAACAGTTGATTTATTCAGGCCGAATCATTTAAGAATCAACTGGTGGGTGTTTGTGGAGTAAAGGAAATGTGATCATTAATAGTAAACGACAAATACTCAAAATACAAATGATGATTTACTGATGAAGATCTTCTAATAGCATTTTTATGCATTAGTGGTGAGAGATTGATGAGGTGTTAAAGGAACTTAAACAAATTGAAGGTCCAGTTAAGGAAACAAATGTTATTGATATCATTCTAGGCTAAGAATACTTGAGCTTTAATGTAAAAAGTAAGAAAGAAAAATTAGAAATGCCGTGACTCCCCTTTGGTTATTTAATTAATCAGTAATGCAACAAGGTATTATGTTAATGAATAAGTGTAGCATGTTTTTCTACCCTCTTTTTATTTTTCTTGTTTGTCTAGTTATCAGTGTTATAAATGCTTCATTTTCATTCAGTTCTCTAAAAATAGTTTTACAGGTAACTTTAATAGCTCAAGGAGATGTCCCACTGTCAATTGTAATGACGGTATGCACCACACTTGGGGCTGTGATTCTTACCCCTCTCCTGTGTAAGATCCTTGCTGGAACTTATGTTCCTATTAACGCAGTTAATCTTTCCATGAGCACTTTACAGGTGAACATTAATGCTCCGTTTTTGGCCTTTTCCATTTTCTTCCCTTGCATAATTAATTTTAATACTTCTTTTTTTTCCATGCAGGTGGTAGTTGCTCCAATTCTGTTAGGTTCTTATCTGCAGAGCATGTTTCCTAAATATGTGAAACTAGTGACTCCTTTTGCCCCACTGCTAGCTGTTCTATCTTCCTCATTGCTTGCTTGCAGGTCATTTTTTTTTTTTTTCGATATATTCATNTTTTTCGATATATTCATGCTTAATGCCTGATCTCTATTCTTTGTTATCTGTGACTCTTTAATGGAGAGTTTGGAAACACTGTTAGAAAGTGATTGTCTACTTTTGACTGAAGAGAATGTAGTTTTACTGTTATCCAAATATCAGCTTCAACGTCTAATCCCATGCTATTTAGTCGGTATCTAAAAGCTGGTTTCAAATATATGATTTCGGCTCTTGTGTCACTTTAAAATAATGCCAAAGCTTCTACAACTTATTCAACAAATACTCACTTCTAGTTTATCAATATTTTTCTATTATTTGCAAACATTGCCAAAATCATTTCAAACGTGCAAGATTAACACCTTCCAGTTGCTGTTTCTGAAATTCTTCATTTATTTTCCAGTGTATTCTCAGAAAATGTTGCTCGTCTGAAGTCCTCGGTTTTTGGTGCATCATTATCATCCGATCTTTCTCCAATTCATCGTGCTCAAGCTATGATTTCAGGAGAGTTGGGTGCTATAGTACTCTCAGTTCTATTGCTGCACTTTGCAGGTTTTTTTGTTGGGTAAGTACTTGGGAATATGTCGTTCATGAGTGTTGAGCTAGAATTCACTCTTTCCTTAGGAGTGAGCTCCTTTTAGCCGATTTGTGGCTGATTTCTATCTCTCTTCTTCATGTTAATTGGTATAAAATTATTTAGTTTCCCATACAGGTATATATCTGCAGCTTTTGGTGGATTTAAGGAGCCACAACGGCGTGCAATATCGATTGAAGTAAGACCCTTACAGTTTCTTCTTTTTTGTTCTGAAATGTACTTTNATGATAATAATAATAATAATAATAATAATAATAATAATAATAATAATAATAATGACAATAATAATAATAATAATGCCGACAAATCTCATTTTTTTTGCAGGTTGGCATGCAAAACTCGTCTCTAGGGGTTGTGTTAGCCACGTCACATTTCAGCTCGCCCATGGTGGCATTACCTTCGGCTATATCAGCAGTAGTTATGAATATAATGGGCAGCAGTTTGGGTTTCTTGTGGAGGTACATTAATCCTTCTGTCACTAAGGATTTCTCATAATGTTGCTCAAGATTGTGATTTTACTCCATGGGGAATAGTTTATCTGCCATTTGCTGCCATTTTTTTTTCTTTGTTTATTTTGCTTTATTCCTTTTCCCGTTTTGTCATGAATAATTTTTCTTCTTCTCCTTTTTTTTTGGTGGATTTGAGTTAGTTACTGAACTACCCTTGTGGTTTAGCCTAAACCTAATCATGGAAGGGCCTATTTATTGTGTATAATTACATATGCCATTGCCACCCTGTGCGGGGGATGGACGTGTAAGTTATGAAGATGCATGTGATGAAGATGGACAAATGCTGTTGAAATAGGAAGAGAATTGAGGTGAACATGTTTTTGGCCTCTTTCTTCCTTTCCCTTTCCTTTTTCCTTTGTTTTTCCGCCGACCGGAATTAGATTTTTTAATATTAAAGGAGTCGGAGAAAAAAAAAAATGATGCATTTACTATCAAAACCTCCTCCATCACCTATTCGTTTTGTTATTATTATTATTTTCTAAAAAAATGATGCATTGCAAATGGAGCTGGAAGAGTCATTGTTGACAATTCTCCTGGCATAGTGCTAATAATGGACTAGATCAAAATGGCTCAATTAAATTCTAGTGCTTCTTCTATTAGTGAAGTTTCTAGAAAAAATATATCAAACGGCGCAATGCACCTTGGGTCGCTACAGAAACAGCCTCCTTGTATAATTACAAGGGTAAGGTCTGCGTACAATTGACCCCCCAGACCCCAACTTGTTGGGAATATACTGGGTATGTTGTTGTTGTTGTTGTTAAGAATATTACCACTCTTCTTTATCTATGCCCCTCAGATCAAGGGTATGTTGAAATGATGATGCAATATATATCCTTGAACTTAAGTATCATGCATAGGAAGAAAACAAAATAGAAGAAAAGGTGAACATAGCTCATTTATTAATGCATCTCACAAGCAGGGAGTCAACCAGCTTACATATGACACAAATATAGAGGACATAGTAAATAATGCTGCCTATGTCGTAACATACAAATTGCGNNNNAAAAAAGATAATGATACTCTTGGGTGAAGTAAATTATTAATCTTTGCTCAAATGGAAATGTTTATCATGTCCAGAGCTAAGTTCTCAATCATCAAAGCTTCTACTTCTCCACTGCATTTCATCCTTCCTGTATTACAGATGACACCACAAATCCTATTTAGAGACTTACTTTTAAAATTACAAAGTATGAAAATATGGTTATATATATATAGCTGCTTGACGGTCAGGACTACCTAGCAATGACCCTACTGAAGTAACTGTAGATGAGATTTCTTGCAAACTCTAGAATAAGGTGAGTGTCGGTTCAAATTTGAATAACCATTGAGATTTTATTAGCAAACTTTGGCTTGAGAAAACATTATTACCTAATTAATTAGTAGGCGACTTACCGTAGGCAGATGCAGATGTGAGGTTAATTTTGTGATTCGACATATTGTTCGTGAGTGAGCAGGATGAGATTGGTAGGACAGGCAAGTTTTGGCAATTGCAAATCTCAATCATGTAGCCATCAGGGTCATGGAAGAAAATCTGATCCACAATTATGCCACCTTCTTTTACCACTGCTGTTATGTATTCTACTTTCATGTTTTCCAGTTGGTGAACTATTAGGTCCATGTCTGAGCACTGGAATGAGATGTGATTGTCTTTTGGATTTATTTTGCCTTTTTTCTCCTTCACACTTTCTGATCCCAAAAGATNAAATATTGATTGAGAAATCACACGAATTTTCGGTGGACGAATAGCGAATGGTTTGGGATGTTTTAGCAAGAAGATGTTATGTATTTCATTAGGTATTATTTTTTAAGATCATTTTTATGTTGTATCGATCAATTGTTATATATTCACGCACACGAGACAAAGACAGAGAGCAAGAGAATTGAAAAAGGGTGTGAAAATTTGCATACCAAGCCCCTTCAAAGTCAAAGGAAGAGGGCCTTTTGATGAGCACAAATCCTAGAACTTGTTCATAGAACTCAACAGATTTGTTGACTGATTTGCAGACAAAAGAGACATGGTTTAAGGACAAGAAAGGCAAACCCCTTGCTCCAATATTAATATTGGTGGTATTGTTGCTAATTGCAACTTCTTCAATGTCTGCAACAGTAATCTCAGTCACCATATCTCCTGATTGTGGTTGTGTGTGTGTGTATTGGGTGTTGATAAGAGTTTGGTCTAAGAAACTGAGATATTTGAGCTAAAATTAGGCTATATGTGCTGATAATAATGAAGAAGTATGCATGTCAATGATGTGTATATATAGAAGATATAACCATGACAGGTCAGGCTGGGGGAGAATAATTAATGTCAAAATTGAATTACATGTTTTTTTTTAAAGTAATCTATATTATATATATATAAAGGTTTGATTATTTTTAAAATAGTAACTGTTTCCCACAAAAAAAAATATTATTTACTGTTTCTATGGGGAATAAATTGATCAATACATGGTATAAAGTGGGTGAATTTATTTTTGGTATCTGATGGTCGTTTCTACGGAAAATAAATTAATCAATATATGGTATAAGGTGGAGAATTTATTTTTGGTATCCGATGGCCGTTTCTATGGGAAATAAATTAATCACTATATGGTATAAAGTGGACAAATTTATTTGGTTTATTTGATTGTNTTTGACAAAATAATATGAACGAATATTTTGATATAATGTGTCTCTCGAAGTTTTTTCATAGAAATGCTCTTGTCAATTTTTTGTTTGTATAATCAATGTGTATCGATTTAATTCATTTTTTGTTACGATATTTTAAATATATATATATTTTTTTTTTGTGTGAAATGCACTATTCAATTTTTTTAGCATGATAAAGAGTCGATTTTTTTTTTTGTATAAAAAATCTGAATAATAATATGAGCGACTATTTTAGAAGAAACGCGTGTCTCAACTTATTTATTTATTTCTTTATTTTTTTTGGTAATCTTTGGATTCAATATCTTTGGTATGAGAAATATTAAAAATAATATGATCGATATTTTTAGTATAGTCAAAATTTCTATGAAATCTTAATAAAAATGACATTGTATATCACATTAATCATTCTTAACAAAAAACTTTCACAATGACCAAATTGATGAAGCAATAAAAATATACACGAGATCTACATGAAAAAAATCAATATTGTCGATTTGATTCAATATACTCGATATAATCGGACTATTATTTGATTAGCAAATAACCAGTGTATAATTGCAAAAAATGTCAATATCAAATATTACATAACCACATTGCAAATCACTTTAATTGATTAATTTGTAATGTATAACTAAACAAATAAGAAAAAATATAATAGCATCAGATTAACCAAAAAAAGGTGTGAAATACATAGTAAATTTTTGTCATTACAAAATAGAATAAGTGTTATTTGCACATGTTTGAAAATTGACATGAATCATAGGCAATTTATTGTTTTTGTTAAAATACTTTCATATTAAATATCTCTGGAATTGATCTAAATTATACTTTGTTTTTTTTCCCCTAAAAATTCAGTATAGATCGATGTTGTCTACTCATTCTGCTTTTGATTTAACTTTTTATTACACAAATACATGATTTAATTCAATTCAACCTGAAGTGCGAATTTAATTTGATCAAGAATCACACTAAAAAATCAAGATATCACTCATAATAAACATTCATCATCAAATCGTTGTTGACAACATGTCTAACTTTTTTTAAAAAAAAAAAATAATTAAATACCTGATATTGAACGATAACGTTGTTGACAACATACATTAAGTTTTTTTTTTAAAAAATTTAATTAAATATCTGATATTGGACGATAAAGTAGGATCATTAGTGGACTCAAACTCATTAGATAATTGTGAAAATGATATTTCCACGTTTTCCTCCCTTATCAGACGTCTTGTACTGTAATAGTGTAATTAGGATATTATCGTGAACTAATTAAATTTTCCATAAATCTCAATCTAATACGACACGTATATTTTGTCTTTATGTCATAGAATGTGACACAACGTCCAGCCCACAATTAATTTTGCATCCACTTGAAATGGAAAAGAATAATAGTATACACATGTTAAAACTGTAATATATATGTCGCAATTTTTTTTTATTGTTATAATATTATGTACGGGCGCTTACTAAAAAATAATGCACAATAAAACTAAATAATGAAAAAAAATCTATTATTTATATTGTGGATTTGGAAAAATATATATATAAAAAATAATAAAAAACTATAAAATTTGTAGTAATTTTTTATCAAGTTAGAAAAAAAAACCAACATCACTAGTTCTATTTATATATGTGGTATTGGTATATAATTGATTGCACTGATTAATATGACTACATCATTTTCGATTTGATTGAGTTAAATGTATTTTATTTATTGATTTCATGCAGCTAAAAAAATCATGAAATACAACTTTCAATACAACAACAACTTTCAATATGGACAATTTTTCCTCAAAAATGCAAAGGAAAAAAAGGATTTATATTGGAATGTGTAAAGAACGATGAATGAACAAACATGAGCAACAGAAATTAGGACAAAATTAAGAGTTTCTATTCGTTAGATTTTAAAAAATCTTAAAAAGTTAAAAGTTATTCATTTGAAAATTTAAAAAGTGTTAAAAAGTCTTGATATATTCAATTTATTTAGGAGGGTGCATTCAATTGTAACTTTTAAAAACTTTTAAGAAACGGGGTAAAACGGGTGAGGTCCCACTCACGTGAAGCGCACCATAACAGGGAAAACCTTTATGAAACCAAAGTGAGGTTCCATCCCAAAACCAATTGGTGGAAGGAGGAGTAGCCCATTAGACTTATAAATTAGGCCTACTTTTCCTATATAAACGATGTGGGACAACTCACAAGTGAATACTCTAATACGCCCCTCACTTGTGAGTTCTTCATAAGAAGCCCAAGTCCATATACGGAGCTGGGTGCCCAAGCCCTGCTAGAAACAAGTTGGGAAACGGGTACATCATTGTACGGTCCCACATAGAACCGGCTCTGATACCATATAAGAAACGAGGGGAAAAACAAGTGTGGTCCCACGCAGATGAAGCGCACCATAAGCAGGGAAAGCACATATGAAGCCCAAGTAGGGTTCCATCCCAAAACTAATTGGTGGAAGGGAGAGTAACCCATTAAACTTATAAATTAGACCTATTTTCCATATAGAAACGATGTGGGACAACTCACAAGTGAATATTCTAATACGCTCCTCACTTGTGAGTCCTTCATAAGAAGCCCAAGCCCATATACGGAGCCGGATGCTCAAGCTCAACTAGTAACAGACTGGGAAACGGGTACATCATCGCACGGTCCCACATAGAATCGGCTCTGATACCATGTGAGAAACGGGGGTAAAACGGGTGCAGTCCCACTCACGTGAAGCGCACCATAAATTAGTGGAAGGAGGAGTAGTCCATTAGACTTATAAATTAGACCTATTTTCCTTATATAAACGATGTGGGACAACTCACAAGTGAATATATAATAATTCTATTGTATTCAATTGAAACTTTTTGAGCCCTTTAGAAAACTTACCGGTATTCAATTAGGACTTTTAAAGATTTTTTATAAATATCTAAAAGTCTTAAGACATTCAATTGAAACTTTCTAAGAGTCTCTATAAGTTACCATGTATTCAAAGTAGAAAGAATTCATGAGGCTTTTTAAATTGAAGACTTTTGGAGACATTAAAATAAAAATTACAAACGGAAAGTCCTAGTAAAAATCTCATCAAATTAGTGAGATTTGTTGGCTTTACGTCGCTATTTAACCTTTTTTTTAAAGAGTTTAATGTACACAACTATATGTCTTATATTATTTTCATACTAAAAAACTCTACTCATTTAACTTGATAGTTCTATAATTTGTTTTTTCATTACAAATGTTTAACGTGATTTTTTTTAAATTTAGTTTTTAATATGGTTATATTATTATATGTTCATGTTTATCATTTCATATGAATTTAACTTTTTAAAAGTCAAATGTTTATATAGTTTGCACTTGCTAAAAATTTTACTTTCATCATTCTCTTTTGACAATAATTGTGTATTGTAAAAATATATGTAAATAATATTTTTCGACCTGCCCCTGTTGGGCAATCGGACCTCCGACCGCTACTGGAGATGCCAACGAGCCCCCTAAACCTGAGAGGTTGGGAATCAGGGTGATCAGCGTCGCGGTCGACCTCGAGAAGCCTGGTGGTGGACCTGCTTCTATAAGACGATTAGAGACCCATTCCTCGTCCAAAGTGGGCTCCAGGTTCTTCCTGGGATCCTCATTCGCCATGGCAAGTGGTAAAATATGGCTTTTAACGCCAAATGGTGGTGCAAACGACCTTGACCCGGTTGAACGTCCTTTGATTTGCTCACGAGCCGGTGAGTGACCTGCAAAACAGCATTGGGGGTTGTCCAGACGTAGAAGCTTCGATGCTTAAGTCAATAAAATGAGATGAAAAAGATGAGGAACTGCATTTATATAAGTCTAGAGTACTTAGAATGTGTAGAGGAACGATAATTATACTTTACCCCTTTATGTATAGGTGTTACCTTGTTGTCCAAACTCTGCTCAACTGAGCTGCCCGAGTGCCCGAACTACTCGATTACACTGCCCGTACCCAAACTTCCAATTCAGTTAGCCACGTGGTTCTATCCACGTGCTCTTCTTATCCTAATTATATTCTTACTTATCCACTATCTTGGTGTGTTCAACTCGATTTCCTTTGAACAGGATCATTCTCGTCTTCAATAAGTAAGTCTGTCTTTTAGATCCTACATCGACCTCTTCACTCTAGGTCGAGTTTCTGTTAGGCTAGTCGAGTGCCCTAGCTCGACCTGCTGCTGAACTGCCCCGAAGGTCATTATTGACCTTGTGCTCTAACGACCTCTAATCCTCTTGCTGTCCGACTATCACTCTGCCTGTACCGTTCAGGTTGTTGTTAGGTTGTACATGACCTAACGAACAGTATGATATCCATATTATCATATCAAGCGACAGAGCCATACATTTTTTTTTTATCTTTTTTTTCCAAAATTGTGGTGGGCCGTGTTATGTGTAGAAAATAACTTGCCTTTTAACTTTGTTTTTTCTTACATTAGGTTCAGTAAATGCCGAACCATCAATAAGCATAGATACCAAATCGAATATGCATTGGTTCGTCTTCCGACTTTTGATTATCTAAAAAATGGTTTGGTTCGGTTCGGTTTAATATTTTTGCGAGTCGGTTTGGATTAGATCGATTCAGTTTTCTTTAAGAAAGAAAATGTCAACCCTGATCCATTTACAATCTTAATATGTTTCATTTTATCTAGGCACAACTTTTCTACATTCTTATGGCATTTTTCAAGTGAGATAAAAAAATTCAAAAGAAATATTATATCCCATCAAACCCTAAAACCCTATTTCCTTTCAAAACTTGAAGCAAGCAAGTAGGATTATTATAAAATTACTTTATTATCCACACCTCTCCCACCCTAACGGGGTGACATTATAATAAAATAATCTGGTGTGAGACTGATTGAATCTTTTTGGGCTTCATTTGGTAGGAGAGACTAGATTACATTAGCAGGCCAATCCGAGTGAATCTGTTGTTTGTTAGCTATGTTGGAAGTTCGCAAGATTAGATCGTGCCCGATACGAAATCCACCGGATCCAATGAATATCTACAATGCAAATGTAGTAAATTTATCGGATTATCCCCAAATAGTACCACAATTTTTCCAAAATTAACCTGGTCGTGCTGGGAAATTACAATATACCATTTTCCCTAAATACCTTATCTCAAATCTAAAAATTGCCAAAAGTCGATCAAATATAAACATCCAGAACCTTGAAGCTGCCAGCTTTGCTATAGAGCCATCGGATGGCTCGACTTATGGAGCCATCCACACTTGTTCACTAATAGTGTCCTACAATAAATATAATTTGGACAGGTGTTAATACATTATGTGATGGATGGCTCCATAAGAAAACCATCCGATGACTCAATAGAATTTTTGTTGAAGCTGCGGCGTCACATTGTTCCCAATCACGTTGGGACGTCAAAGTATACGTAAAATTCTCAATTTCCAAAATTGTGTACTTTAGACGTAGAGTTATAAATGATGTAGTTCGTGCAACCTACTACCTACAAAATGTCTGATCGTCTGACTACTCAAATTGAGCATATGAAACAATTAATATGTGTTAGTGATATAACATGCGTAGATCAACTTCGCATGGACCAAAATGCTTTCAACAAACATGCATAAAATCACAACGAAATTTCGTCACATTAAGAAAAACTTATAATTATTAAAATCACAATGATAAGTATCTTTATTCATCTAATAACAATCATTAAAAAACATATAACCCTACTCTACTTTCGACTTTCCCCTCTCCCACTCGACACCTTTCTCCTTTTCCCCTTAGAGTCAACAGCCTCAGTCTCAACCTCACAAAGATTATTCTCTAATGCTCTAACCAAATTCTCAAAATAATTCCTGGTAACCGCCGTAAGACCCGTCAGCTTGCAACGAAACTCTCTAAACTCCTCCCGAGGAAATCTCTTCACAAGGTACTTTCTCATCTCCTTCTCCACGCAGTAGTGAAGCTTCTCGAGGGCCCGCTCGGCCTCCCCTTGCAAGTGCTCGAAAAAATCCAACTTAGCCGAAGGCCTATTTTCTGCAAGGTAGTAGCCGTAAGTGTAAGACCATTTCAAGACTCGCCTGCACTCGACCACTTGCTCCCAAGCCTCCACCACGAACCTCAGCCTGTCCTCAGTCTCCTCCTGAGTTTCAAAAAGCCTCTTCATGTACTTGGTTTTTGCAGTTTCCAGGTCGGCCAGGGCAATCCCCCTCGACTTGTTGTTCGAAGCCCACCTCTCGTAATAATGCATGTACCGTTGTAGGTAAGTCCTGGTGTGTTAATGTTTGAGACGAATC
>BKCP01007404.1:274331-290601 GCA_008636005.1 Striga asiatica
AAGAGTAGCAATCGTTGTACAAAAGTAAAATGTCTTGTATCTTGAAGACCTTGATCGGAAATTCATTGATAATTAATTTCAAGAAAGAGTATATGTAGGAGCATCTCCAATGCATAAATGTTGTTATCACATAAATTTTGACAAATGTCAATGGATTGTGAACCACATAAGATAATTAGCAAGTTCACAACTTTAAATCTAAAAAATTATCTCCAATGCACAATGTGATCAAACATAATATTGTCCACTTAGCAAACATAAAAAAAAATATAAATAAGAAAGAAAATATATTAAATAATTAGATATTTTGAAAATGGTAATAATATTTCTATCTCATCTCTCGCTAGTTGGTTGGCTAGGATGTGAAAGAATGTGGATGAACCACATTCCTTTCTACATTGTATACATTAATTATGTCCACCCATTTGTGATTATATTGTGCATTGGAATATGATTAAAAGTAGAGACATTACTAAATTTGTTAATATAAAAAGTAATTTATTACAACTATTTTTCACCATTGGAGATGCTCTAAGATTTTTCTTCTATGTATTTGATTTGGATCTCTAAAATAGCTTAAGAATATATGTTATTGTTCTGTTTGGAAACGAACAAGTATCACTTTTCACACTATAATTTCTAGCTATATATAATAATACCAAAAACCAAAAATAAATAAATAAATAATGCAGCAAAATACCTGGTTTGGGCGAGGCTAGTGTCCTTCACCGCCGTGCTGTTGTGGTAACTGTTGCATCCTTGATGGTTAGCAAGCGGCTGGAGGCAAAGCCAACAGAACTGGAAATGGCAAGGCGGCCTGCAAGTCATCACGTTGCAGCCCTGGTTCTTCTCTATGGGCCGCCCGCACTTTGGGCAAGGCTTCGTGTACGCCTGTATCCACTTTACGTTCTCTGCCTCAGATCCGTTTTTCTCAGCCCACTTCCCCACCGTCCGGCAGTCCACCGGGCTGTGGATCTCATCCCCGCACCCGAAGCACATCCTGTGGCCGCACCCACACCCCACCTCGCACGCACCCCCGCCTCCCTCAACCTCGATCGCCAGCTCGCACCCGGGGGCAGAGCACCACCTCCTCTTCCTCGGGCTGCACTCCACGTACGACCGGGCTAGGTACCGGTAGTACTTGGCCCTCTCGTCCGGGCTGGCCAGGGCGTCAACAAGGTCAGGGCCTACCTTGGTTTCGCATCCGGGCTCGGGGCAGGGCAGGGTCAGGCAGCCCGACCCGGTCTCGATCGATGTGCTGACGTAGCCCCTCCAGCACTCGGTGCAGAAGCGGTGGTTGCAGTCCCCGGCCGACATCATCGACGGCGCGTCGCTGGTTTCGAAGCAGATCTTACACAACCCGGATTGTTCGGGCCGGGCCGGTTTTGGGGAGGGCCCGGGGTGGTCGTCGCTGAACCATTTGTCGTAGAGGGAGCTGGGCGTCCAGTTGCTCTGGTAGAGGAGAGTGCAGGCGACGCTACGGGAGACGGAGAGGACAGTGCAGACGTCGGAGATGTTCGCGTCTTGGATTTCACGAATCTGATGTTCGGAGAGGATTTTGCAGCGCTGATTGTGGCGATCGGGGGAGGCGTAGTTTTGGAGTTGGTGTGGGTCGTCGTGTTCGAGTATTGTTTCTTCACCGTCGCTGGAGTAGAGATCGTCTTCTTCGGAGCCCATGTTTAGGGTTCCGATTTTCGTCTACCTTATTAGTAGCTCTGTTTCAGAAGATATGGGAATCCTATAGTGTTGTAGAATTTAACTTGTTGAAGGGATCTTAAAGTCCGGCCATGTTTGTTAAAAGATTTGTTTCCAATAGGGCGTTTTGTTTTTTGTTTTTTGTTTTTTTGTTTTTTTTTTTCTTTTGTTTTGTGTGTGTATGTGTGTGAGAAAAGAAGGATATCAGATATGAAAAATGCTATAAAGCTAATGGTTGGCTCCATGAAGGAGCCAACCACCAATGTGGCACCATAACAATGGTTGGCTCCTTCATGGCTCCTTTATAGCCTACGTGGCACCATAACATTGGTAGCTGGCTCCATAGCATTTCTCAGAGATAATTACTATTGGAATTTGGATACACTTATATATATTTTTCATTTAATTAAAAAAATGTGGGAACAGAAATAATTACTTTTATGATATAAATTCATGTAGGTGGAAAAATTAATAATTTATGATTTATGAAAGGCTTATTTATTTTATAATCTATATATATATAATTGCTGGCTAATAACATTTAATAAAACCTCATTTCGATTTCCCTCAAAAGACCGTTACAAACTTATCATTTATATCTCTCTCTATATTTAATTACTAACAATAAATTTAATAATATTAATTATTGTTTACCATCTTTTTATGTTACAGTCTTCTATTATTATTATTATTATTATTATTATTATTATTATTATTATTATTATTATTATTATTATTATTATTATTATTTGGTAACGCAAAACACTCCAACCGGCTCGGAATCGGTTTGCCTCCTTCTTCCTCGCCGATAGAACGCCGCGCTCCTGCACAAAAACTCTCACACCGGAGGGATTTTCCGGTGAAGAGCCTCCGATGCTTAAGTCAGTATATGTTTGTTCAATTTTCCAAAGTAAAGAATGGATAAATCGTAAACCCTAAAAAAGACCTACTCCTCTATATATAGGAGTGAGATACCTGCCCTAAGAGCTGCCCGGCTATTTGATGAGCTGTCCTGCCCGCGCTGCCCGTCCGTACATACACAGTACGTGTATTGTCAGAAAAGTCAGGGACGTCAGAGGTGGTTACTGCCACTTTTACTTCGCACCACTGGGTTCTCGCCACGTGTCCCCTTTTACGCTGAGGGGAAATATTCCTTTGCGTAGGCCGTTGGGATCCCTTGATATCACCCACGCGCCTACTCACGTTCAGGTCACGCTCTCGACTGTCTTCTTCCCGCTACGCGCTCGATATGATCGAGCTCCCCCTCGCTAGGTCGATCCTCGACCAACCCTGCCATTCTGCTCGATCTCTTCTGCTTTGGTCGATCATCCTTTAGCCCACGCGGTTTTCTCCCTACTTATGCCGGTTTGACCGACGTGATGAGCCGGTCTGTTCTTTAGTCATATAATATCCCATATCATTATTATTATTATTATTATTAATATTATTATTATTATTATTATTATTTTTATTATTATTAATCCACCACATCTATTTAATGCTAAAATATTTCATTGCACTTTTCTTAGGGTTAATGAAGACAAAAACCGTTACATTTTATATTAACGGAGTAATAATTATACTATTTTATTATATCATATAATAGTTATTATTAAAACTAATAACTATAGTTTACACTAAATGATATATAAAGTTACATAAACATAAAAAATTATTGTAAACTTTTTGCTAAATTTATTTATTCTAAAATTAATGTTATATTTTTTTATCTTATTTAGCGATTGTATTTTTAAATAACTTAATTTATTTTAATGTTAAGGTAAAATTCCTTAAAATTGCATAATCAAATGGTATAATAAATTTAATATTTTTAAGCTAATAAATTAGCGATCTCTCAAAATTACATTATTTATTATATTTTATGTAATTAATATAATGGTTCATATGCAATCAAATAGTTATGTACTATTTATTTTAACCAATGATCAAATTTTAAAACATAATATCATTGTCTAATTTATATTTTTATTATTATATGCATAAATATAACTTATAATACTCTATTTTTAAAATATAATATCATTGTATAACTTATAATTTAATACTATATGCATAAATGTAACTTATAATATTATATTACACTGTGCAAATGCACAAAGTTGAATACTAGTTTAAATTAATATAAGTGTAAAATTATCAATTAAAGGCATAATTTTTAAACTCGGCCCGGTAATCGACCCAGGCAGGTCCTCGGATCACCGGTTCAACCGTCGGGTCTTCGGGTCAATTGTCGAACTGGATAATTAATTTTAAAATTTTTAAAATTATATATAGAGTATTTTTGTCATATAAATATACATAAAAGTAACAAAAATAATGTTTTGTACATAAAATTTGTACATTAAAGTGTTAATAATATGTATCTCATGATAAATATTTATCATATAAACATATATACATAGTTTTTATTTTTACCGAGTCGGCCGGGTCAAGGCCGGGTTGGCATGGTTTTGACCGAGTTTGACCGGGTCCTTTGTTGCCCGGTCCAAATAGCCCACCCGGACAGGTTCCGGCTCCAGGTCGACCCGCTGGGCCAGTCGGGGTCAAAAAACTATGATTAAAGGTGATGCAATATATAAAAAAAATAAAATAAAATAAAATAATAATAAATAATTTAAAATTTATGAATAAATAAATAGTAAAAAATTTACAAGAAAATTGGGTAAGTTATATTAAATGATTCGTTAAAATTGAGAAGATATAAGTTATGAGAAGTGAATAATACATTATTTTTCAGATGATGATAATTCATTTCGTTAATATCTAATCATTCCTCCCTAATAATTCATTTCGTTAATATCTAATAATTCCACCCTAATAATCAAATGTGTTTGCTTTCATTAACAGACCTTCAATTCGCAATCAGCTTATAAAGTTTATCATTTGAGATTACAAACCTAAAAGTATAAATTTAAGACTTAAAAAGATTCACATAATGAATACTCTTATGAACAAGTATAATTCTAATTTTCTGACTTCGGGACTTCAACGAGATTCTGATACCATCGACAAAAGAGTAGGGAATAACTGCCCAATTGATGATAACGTTCAATGAACTCACATTCACAAGCTCACAGCCAAAAACACCTTCATGGACTAGTTTCACAAATCACTAGATAAAAACTCTCGAGAACAACTTTTATTCATTATTATGGCAGTAATACAAGTTAAGATTCCATTTTCTTATCAAAGCCATGAAGCACAAAATTAAAACTTCGACATCTCAAACGCAGAAAGTGAAGTAACAGTCTCGTAGAACCAAGTTACTGATCAACTAGTTTAACTTCAAGTGGAATGACCAACACAATACCATACAAGAAATATAAGGAAAAAATAAAAATAAAAACAGGAAAATTTGATACGAGATTTATTCTAGTTCCTAGACTATCTAAGTAGTAAAATTGACAAGTTCAATCTGTTCTATTTCACTACAGACAAGCAAACATGGGCCAAACGCCAATCCCCATACGAGAATGCGGCCCATTTTATAATGCTTCAGAAACAGCAAAAGTGCTACTAAATTCGGACGAAGACCAATAGTGTCACCGTCTTAGCGTACGTAACTGCAGACAATACAAATAAGGATCTCCATTAACTTGGAAAGAGAAGCGAATGTGAGAACGACAATCGATACGAGAACAAAGGTGCCTATGCTGTAGACTTGGCAGTATCTAATGAGCCTTAGTCATCTTCATTTTTGGCATTGCCTTCTTCATTTGACGAGCACGCTCTTTAGCTTCTTTCTTGCGAAGAGCCTCTGCACTGAGCTTCGTTTCAGCCTCTTCCAATTTCTTTCTCTGCTCAGCTTTCTTTTTCTGCAGTGCTTCCTGCCTGGCATTCTGAAGTTCTCTGTAGATCTCTTGGGCTACCTTTGTTCTGGATGCTTCTGTTTTAGCTCGAGCCTGTGGATCCACTCGAAGTTCAGTGCGTGCGATTTATAGAACCAAAAATGCTTGAATATTACAATACCTTGAGGTTCAGTGCAACTACTATATTATACAAGTCACTCACTATTTTGCATAAGTACAATATCCCTCACAATAGTTTCTATTTTCTTAATTTTAGTGACTTCAGATGCAGGAGTATTATCTGATTTTGTACGATTAGCTGAAACCTCAAGGCACTTTGTGACCATTCAAATAAATATGTTGCTTACATGTGAGCTGAGCTTGTATCGTCCAATCAGGTCAATGTAATAAGGCACAAGAGCAACCAAACGAGTCATGTCTGCCATGTTATTAGCATCAGGAAGAGCAAACCTGAACACGAGCACCTTTTTGGCTGAGCCAACATGTTGATCAGAAAAGTGCATTGAGATGAAGCCCTTTCCGAATTTGTCAAAAGCTTTTTCACCAAGAACCTTCATGATTTCGGAGATGTTATTATATTAATGCTCGACAAGAGATGGAGGAATCAAACGAAGATCACATTTTCCAAGTGATGATAGAATATATGATGACGCATTCCAAATTAAAACAAACAGTAAGAAAAATGACAGAGCAAAGACTGCGGGAGACAGCAGTGTATATGACAAATCAAGTGCCACGTAAGAACATCATTATGGAAAGAATGTGATGCAAATATATGATCAAACTAGAGATAAATAGGGGAAACAAACACATGATATTTCCTGCATATTGCATGTGATCAACAACTCAGCAAGCTAAACTATTCTTCCTTTAAACTGAGAAAGAGAACAAGATCACTCTTGATTGTGCTGCACGCACAACAAAACAATCTTAGTATTCTAGTCTGTTGTATGTTTCCACTACCCGTTGTAATCTTAAAGTTCAGACACTTTCTGTCGCCTTGATATCAATTCACAAATCACAATGCCCCTTTGCAGAAAAGGCAAATCTACAGGAAAGTATCAGCAGCTATTTCAGCCAATAACCACCACCACACCAAACAAAAAGTAACATGGCAGTCCCCAGTAACAAAACACTTGATAAGAATGAACAACAGGGGCAAAAATATTAAGATAAGGAAATTTGAGGAATGCTCCCAAGCCCCTTTGGTTAGTATGAAGCTAAAAAAAGCCACTTGCTTTGCTAGTGGACTTCAATAGGTTTATCTATCTCAGTATCTCACCAATCTAACTCTCCCATTTAGAAATAAGTACATCCTTTCCCAAAAATTAATAATTGAGTTTATTTCGTTCTCAAAGTGATATCTTGCGTAGAAGAATTGTGAGGACAAGACACTATCATACATCACAAGTAATATCCTACGATATGAAAGGACCAGGCACACACCTCCTCACAAATTAATACTCAATTGCAAACCCTTAGAAAGTTGAAATGATTACAAAATATTGTTTTAAAAAAACATTAAATAACTACGAAATTTTTCCCTTACATTNAAAAAAAAAAAATAAAAAATAAAAAATAAAAGAGTAACATACTTAATCCATAAGAAAACCTGAAAACGGAGAAAACATAAAAGGCAACATGCCTAAACTACAATCAACAAGAGAAAAAACAAAAATCATAAAACCACACCTGATCAAGAACAACATCAGTGATCAAATCCCCAGCAACCTCCTTAGACTCCGATACTACCTGCAGCTCATCCGTCACCCATTTCTTACCGTTTGGAGGATTCACCAACCCTGCAAACCTCTGCAGGTCCCTCATCTCCTTCTGCATAGTCTTTGCCAGCTTCTTTCTTGCTACTGCAAACACCACATGATCCATTGCATCATCATTCATGTAGACCTCGAACGTGATCTCGTCCTTGCAAGGCACCACCATATTGTACAATTTCGAGATCAAATCGTGCCTGCTCTTCAATTCCATCGTCGCCAGCAACCCTGAGCAGAACCTCCGACCGCTAGCGTAGAACTTGAACACATTCTTTCCTTCCTGCAACAGCAATGGAGAGTCATCGGTCTCCCCCACCCCCAACAAGCTGAAGTTCTTGTCGAAAATCGAGTCCTTGGTCGCGAATTTGCTGGCCCACGCCAAGGCCAGATTCTCGTTCTCCCTTTTCCCCGTGAAGTAGTTGATTGCAAACATAATCAAGAAGGAAACGCACACGATTTCGACCCAGTAAGAGCTGAACTTCTTCGGAGCTTTCACATCGGATTTAGGGTCTCCTGCTGAATCACGGGAGGCTGAATCGGGTTCGAAACCAGCTGGATCGGATTCCGGAGTCGCTTGACTCTCGGGATGCGAAATCAAATCCTGAGGGATGCCTTCAAACTCATCCTCATCCCAGTAATCAAACGCTGCTGTGGAAGCCGGCTTAGGGTTATGATCGGACGGCGTGGATTGGATCGAAGCCTGATCCGAATCGGGGGGCCCGTGGTGCGACTCGGGGGTAGAAGTGGAGAGAGATATTGGGGGCGGCGCAGAGCGAACAGGAGGGGTGTCTTCGTCCCTGAGGTAGCCGCCCCCGAGGGCGAAATCGTCATCTTCCTCGGCGTCGAAGCCCTCGAAGTCGGGGCGAGAGGCGGCGGAGACGTGGTGGAGGAGGAGAGAGAAGATAGAGAGTAGGGCGAAAAGGAAGAGGAAAGCGTCGCCGCGGGGGATGATGAGAGAGTAAGGAGAGGTGAGGAGAGAGGAGGAAGGTCTCTTCGCCATTGTGATGGATTTGCTTTTTGGTGGCGATAGTGTTCAATATGATGCGATCGGCAACAGAGTTTTTCTGTTTTCAAGTTCGAATGGCAACCAAGCAAAATGCTTGTCCACGTGTTTTTTTTTTTTAGTAGGTTGAAACCTTTGATACACAAAATATCTATATTGCAACCTCTAGCCATCGACCGTCCAATTTTCACCGAAAAAACAAGCGTGCGAGACACATACTAAATTTAAGGACAAAAATATCATTTCAAATAATAATTATTCGACAAATTAATTTGGAGCGACGGTCCAAAATTCAAAAATAGTAAAAAAAAATACAACAATATTTATTCTTCATTTTTCAACTTCTACGCAAAATTTCAATTTTCCTGTATTGTGAACCGTAAAATCTGACCAACTTCTGCTAAGAAAAAACTTGAGTTTTCAAACGGACGATGTAGTCGCGGCTTTTTGGAACAACTGGTCGGGATTTGTTCCAGCGTCCTGCGAGGTCTTTGAGGTCCTCCAGGTGGTCGAAAACTACCGCGCCGTTTGCGGCACTATGACGGGCCGGCAAATATTTTCGTCCTCAAAATTGGTATGTGTGTCTCACACGCTCACTTTTCCGGTGGAAATTGGATCGCCAATGGCCGAAGGTTGCGGTATAGACATTTTGTATATTCAATGTTGCAATTTACTACAAAAAATTGTTTAGGTTACAAATCTCATATGCGCAAATAGTACATGTTGCAAAATATTATTACTCATTTATATATTCAAAAAAGAAAAATGAAACCATAGTTTGTAAATTATGCGCAAATAGTACATGTTGCAAAATATTATTACTCATTTATATATTCAAAACAAAAAAATGAAACCATAGTTTGTAAATCATGCCCGAGACTCGACCCGGGTAGGCCTCTAGGTCACCGGGTCAATTGTTGAACCGGATAATTAGTTTTAAATTTTAAAATTGTATACATAGTATTTTTATCATATAAAACATATCTATACTTATATAATAAGAATTAACATTTATCCAAAATAGTAGGTCAAATTATGGTCAATGTCGGATTTGCATTAAGTATTTTCCAAAACTGGTAAGTTTTTGTCTTTTTCACACTTCTCTCATTAATTATGTCTTTTTCACACTTCTCATTAATTATGTTCTTTTCACACTTCTCATTAATTATGTCCTTTTCACACTTCTCATTAATTATGTCATTTTCACACATCTAATTAATTCATTAATTACAACATAATTATCATAAATCATTCCATCTGACCTTTTATCGTTAAAATGTATAGCAATCTGTTATGACCTTATCCCATTGATATTTCTATGAAGCGTCCTTATCGCATTCTATTTTTTGGTAACCACTCTATATCAATAACCGGAGATTTGGTTAATGATAGCACACGTCTTTATTTCAAGGAGCGGATATTCTTTGACCTTTAATTAATCTGAACTGATTGCCTTGACTTTTCAATTTTTAAAAACTCTTTTTTTTAAATATTTTGGCTTAAGATTCAGATTTCATTATACAAGTCATCGGATTGTTTGAATGAAACTGAATGAAAAGAACACAAAAAACAGGTAGCCTTATTAATATAATCAATCCTAAAATATTAGTTTGTTCACCAAAAAGAGACAAATCCTAGAAATCCTAAAATATTAGTTTGTTCACCAATCCTAAAATATTAGTTTGTTCACCAAAAATATTAGTTTGATTTTTAGGATTTGTCTCTTTTGAAAATATTAGTTTGTGATAATGAGGAGTTACCAAATAATCAAACTCATAATGTTGTGTACAAGGAGGTTTTTAATAATATATGATTGTTACCGAACTTTTTTATGATTCAACAATGTTCCTATGTATTTTAATGATTTCAATTTCGATCCTAATGCACGTGAGGTTATATTATTCTTCTAGATTTTATATCCCGTGCATCGCACGGGTTACGTACTAGTATAAAAGTAATAGAAATAAATA
This sequence comes from Striga asiatica, assembly GCA_008636005.1. Taxonomy (NCBI): domain Eukaryota; kingdom Viridiplantae; phylum Streptophyta; class Magnoliopsida; order Lamiales; family Orobanchaceae; genus Striga; species Striga asiatica. The sequence continues at coordinate 284,605 of BKCP01007404.1, forward strand.
TTTTGTATATCTAAGTGTTAATAACATTGTTTCTTATAAAAAAAAATATTTACCATATAAATATTTACACATAGTTTGTATTTTTAAATGTATCTTAGGATTGTGGAAGGATATTACTTTTGAAGAAGTTGAACTATCCCAATAAATTCTGTCATTGTATCTTTTATGCATGCAGGCGGTTAAATGTTTACTTATGGTTCTAATGATTTACTCAACAAGGTTATTATTGGTTTGCCTTTTATGTTAATTATTTAGACATTCAGGAGATGAGCAAATGACGTTTGATAAGATCAGAATCTGCAAAGTTGCAACCATAAAACTTCATTCAACTTTCATTGTGTTTTCTTTAAAGATTGTATTTTGGTGGAACTGAAGTTTGTTTAAATATTTAATTGACTGTTTTTTCCGTGCATACATTGTCAGAAGATAGCCTACCCGTGCTTACTCTTCCTTCTACTACGGTTCCACTAAGTTCTTTCATTTCTTCAGTCTTTTTACGTCAATAGTTATTTCTAGCTAGAGCGCTAGCATTGTTAGGTTCCCCAACAATCATATTTGCCGCAGGTTGTTCAGCGGGTCTAGGTTTAACCTTAGCTTTCTTTGTCGGGACAATCTTTAATCCAATATCTAACATGTCCAAAATTCCAACATGGTTTGTTTGCTTTGGATTTTTTATTTATAGCCTTAGCCTTGTCTTTATTGGCCATTCTGATTGTATTTGCATGGTTCATTTTTCTCTTTCCCATTATCAATTTATCATATTAGCCTTAGGTTCAAATGACATATTATGAACTTCTTTTCAAAGTTCTTCTTCTATGGTGATTGATATCATTAAATCATCCAAGGTNCCTTTTTTATGCTTCAACGACATTCCAAAACTTTCCCAATAATTTAGAAATTTATCAATAGTTGACACAACTAAAAACTTTTCAGGAAATTTCATATCAGCATCAACGACAGAATATTTCAAGTTGATCAATTCAAGTGTTTGCTTAGATACAGACTTTCCTTTAGCCATATGATACTTTAGGAACTTAGAAACATAATACTTTTCAAAACATTGCTCTTCATTATTATATTTGTTGTCAAACTCATCCCACAACAACTTTGCAATGTACAAATCTGAACAATAAACATCAACGATCTTATTTGAAAAAGCTGACAAAATAGCTTCTCGACCTATTTGATCTCTTTCGTTCCACTGAGCAATTTTAGTTATATTGGGATCCTTATTAATTGGTTCGGGCCTAGCCATCTGAATATCGTCAAAAGTCATTTGATTGTAAGCCAAATTTTCATTCGTTGTTGACAAGGTTGGAAAAATTACCCCAAAATTTTTTTTCGGTAAGCTGGATAAATCAACTTTTGAATTCAACATAACATTAATTGATTCGGTGCTAGAACCACTTGCTATATATAATGATAAATTGATAAGAAAAATGATAAAACAAATATGTATAACACTTAAAAAAAAAACTTTTTAATCACAAAATTTGCTTCTTCAAGATTGTTGTAGAAATTAACGATAAAATGACAAATTCAGAACGAGTTTTAGCACATATACGCATTAAGAGTTTTGTCAAATTTTGATAATCGGGGAATCAGTGGTGCGGTCCCACACAGTGAAGCGCACCGTAAGAGGGTGAGCCTAAGTGTACATTAATGAGGTTCCATCCCAAAACCAATTGGTGATGGGAAGAGTACCCCACTAGGCTCATTTATCCTATCAAATCAATGTGGGACAACTCACAAGTGGTATTCCAACACGCTTCCTCACTTGTGATCCTTCATCAGCCCAAACCTACAACCAGGCCGGGTAATCATCATAAGCCTAAAGCCAACAACCAGGTCAGGTCCATTTTTTTTTATTTGCAGGCATAGGAGCAGGCACTCTGCCTTAGGGATCTCGGGCTACGGACACTGGAAGAAGAGTGGATTTTTATTCTAAAACAAATCATCGTTGTTCCCAAATTAGGCCTCTTCTGATAGCATGTCAAATTTTGATAATCGGGGAATCAGTGGTGCGGTCTCACACAGTGAAGCGCACCATAAGAGGGTGAGCCTAGTTGCACATTAATGAGGTTCCATCCCAAAACCATTTGGTGATGAGAGGAGTAGCCCACTAGGCTTATAAACTAGACTCATTTACCTATCAAATCAATGTGGGACAACTCACAAGTGGTATTCCAACAGTAAATAGAAACCACAACATCAAGCACAGGAACATGAGATGAAACCAGATTTCTATTAGTAAATAAATAAATTTATTATAAAATAAAAACTTTACTGACAGTTTTATAATGCCATAGAACACGTAGAGCTGAATCATGGAAAATATGTTTGCATTGAAGAAACAGACGCCCCGATATTGTACAACGAGTATTACGCCTATTCCCCCAGGATAAGACGACTCAAAGTGTGAAGACTGCATTATCTAACACAATCACCTCGATCGGAAATTCTCAGTTGCCAAGAACTCTTAATTTTCTTAGTCTTGTAGAGGACGAAGAGAATATATGTATATATCAAGTGTTTCTTTTTGCTTTTATTGGTGTGTTCTTTTCGTAAGCTTACACGCACTTTTTATAGTGCTCATAAGACAAACTTGCATATTCAATGAAGATGAGAAGCTTTAATGTCTTCATTAAGACAAAAGTAATGAAACTTTGAGTTTCATTCTCACTTCTCAAACCGAATAACATGGTTCAGTTAAGTTTTGCCAAAATGAATTTGGACATTTACATTTGTAACATTAACATACCATTTATCTAAGGATTTTTCCACAAATATATTTTCTCTTTTTACATGTAATTCTTATTACAACACAAAAGTCTAACATTTTTTAGTATACATAATATGATAGGTCGACCCGTCTAATGTTAGACAATCTTACACAAGAATTTATTTATCAACGGACCTTATGTGTTTATACTCACTTAAAATGTTTGTTCATCACCGCAATTATATGTACCATCACAGATACAAGCGAACGTTGATCTTTTCCTTTCCTCCATTATTTTCAATTCCAACTCAGTGGAGAAGATGCATAGAGAGGATTATCAACACTCTTAGTCGACCCCTTGTTGGAAAACAACAAGTCCCAAAAAAGTGGGATAATAGGCTTCCTTTTCTTCATCATCATCACCCACTTCCTCCTCTGCTTTCCCCTCCCAACTGCAGTACCCAAACTGTTTTCATCATCCTCAGTACCCACACTCAAAACCTCACCCAAACTCATTCGCCGTTTCTTCTCCTTGAGCAGCTTCAGCTCGGCCCTCGTCTGCTCCATCTTTTTCACGGTGTCAGCAAGTTCCTTGTCATTACGGCCGTAAATCGAGTTTAGAGATTGTAGTTTCGGGCTCGGTGAGAATAATATCGAGGCCTCCAAGGGATTTGTTGAGTGTGTTTGGCCTTGTTCCATTTGGAGAGAAGTTTTTTTTATTTTTATTTTTTATTTTTTATTTTTTATGTTTTATTTTTTTTGCATTTGTGAGGATATGTGTAATAAGGTGTGGTGTGACATTGTTATAGGATGGTATTAGTGTGTTCGAGTTTTCTTTGCTTTGAAGTCAAAAAAGTTAAAGAGGGATTGTGATGAGATATTGTTGCGAGTGTGTGTGTTGAAGTTTGTAACTAAGATTGAGGCATATATGGGGGATTTTGTAAGAAGGGGAAAAGTTAACCTCATGCATAATCATATGCATGTTAACGGTAATACAGAACACGTGCGAGGGATCATTAGGTTGTCAAAATTAGTTTTCAAAATTTCAATCATGTTATTGTGATTGCGGATAAAGTGTAGTTACCATGAAAAAGGGTGGACTCGACGCAACAAAAATTTGGATTATGCAAACTTTGTATTATAAATTAGTGGGAACAATTAGTATATATGTATATAATAAGTATATAATATGTATATGTATATAATATTTAAAGTCAATAACTAAGATAATGGTATAGAATCATTTATTTAATTAAAAAAAAAAAATAATAATACGTGGACAAAAATAAAACAAAAGAAAAGCTGTCTGGAAAAAAATAAATAGCCAGATTCTCAAAATTCGTGTTTCAAATCCTTGAAACACGAATTTTGAGAATCCGTTTTTATTTATTTTTTATTTTTTTTTGTTAAATAAATGATCGAGATTGTGCTATTTTTTTTTTTTTTAAAAAAAAAGCGTTTTTTAATTTTATTTTATTTTTTTACTTCATTTGGACTAATTCGAGGTCGATTACACTATAATTGACCAACATTGTACTAATTTGACTTCAATTTGGGTAATTCGAGGTCGAATATACTATAATTGACCGAGATTGTACTAATTTGACTTCAAATAAACTAATTCGAGGTCGATTACACTATAATTAACCGAGATTGTACTAATTCGACTTCAATTGGACTAATACGAGGTCGATTACACTATAATTGACCGAGATTGTACTAATTCGACTTCAATTGGACTAATTCGAGGTCGATTACACTATAATTTACCGATATTGTACTAATTTGACTTCAAATAGACTAATTCGAGGTCGATTACACTATAATTAACCGAGATTGTACAATTTCGACTTCAATTGTACTAATACGAGGTCGATTACACTATAATTGACCGAGATTGTACTAATTAGTCCAACTGAAGTCGAATTAATATAATCTCAATCAATAATAGTGTAATCGAACTCAAATTAGTCCAGTTGAAGTCAAATTAGTACAATCTCAGTAAATTATAGTGTAATCGACCTCGAATTAGTCCAATTGAAGTCAAATTAGTACAATCTCAGTCAATTATAGTGTAATCGAACTCGAATTAGTCCAATTGAAGTCAAATCAGTACAATCTCGGTCAATTATGGTGTAATCGAACTCGAATTAGTCCAATTGAAGTCAAATTTGTACAATCTCGGTCAACTATAGTGTAATCGACCTCGAATTAGTCCAATTGAAGTCGGATTAATACAATCTCGGTCAATTATAGTGTAATCGAACTCGAATGAGTCCAATTGAAGTCAAATTAGTCCAATTGAAGTTAAATCAGTACAATCTCGGTCAATTATGGTGTAATCGAACTCGAATTAGTCCAATTGAAGTCGAATCAGTACAATCTCGGTCAACTATAGTGTAATCGACCTCGAATTAGTTCAATTGAAGTCGGATTAGTACAATCTCGCTAAAATATAGTGTAATCGACCTCGAATTAGTCCAATTGAAGTCAAATTAGTCAATCTTGGTCAATTATAGTACAATCGAACTCGAATTAGTCCAATTGAAGTCAAATTAGTACAATCTCGGTCAATTATAGTGTGATCGAACTCAAATTAGTCAAATTGAAGTCAAATTAGTACAATCTCGATCAATTATAGTGTGATCGAACTCAAATTAGTCAAATTGAAGTCAAATTAGTACAATCTCGATAAATTATAGTGTAATCAACCTCGATTTAGTCCAATTGAAGTCAAATTAGTACAATCTCGGTCAATTATAGTGTAATCGAACTCGAATGAGTCCAATTGAAGTCAAATCAGTACAATCTCGGTCAATTATGGTGTAATCGAACTCGAATTAGTCCAATTGAAGTCGAATTGGTACAATCTCGGTCAACTATAGTGTAATCGACCTCGAATTAGTCCAATTGCAGTCGGATTAATACAATCTCGCTAAATTATAGGGTAATCGACCTCGAATTAGTCCAATTGAAGTCAAATTAGTACAATCTCGGTCAATTATAGTGTAATCAACTCGAATTAGTCCAATTGAAGTCGAATTAGTACAATCTCGATCAATTATAGTGTGATCGAACTCAAATTAGTCAAATTGAAGTCAAATTAGTACAATCTCGCTAAATTATAGTGTAATCGACCTCGAATTAGTCGAACTGAAGTCGAATTAATACAATCTCAATCAATTATAGTGTAATCGAACTCGAATTAGTCCAGTTGAAGTCAAATTAGTACAATCTCGGTAAATTATAGTGTAATCGACCTCGAATTAGTCCAA